>KZ873215.1:12571-23716 GCA_003456935.1 Machilis hrabei
CTAAATAGAAAAGTAAAGTAATGTAATAGATAAGTTTGAGCTATGGTAAAATGTTAATTGTTATCATTATTATTACACAACTGACCTTTAGTTTCTGTATGACTCTCAGATGTATGTGTATTTGCAATCAATTGGTGCAGCACAGCTTGATATGAAATTACTAGTGAGGTGAAAGTTTATGTTCATGCACTGTACTCTTCATTGCAGATGTCCTAAGTAGATAGGACTGCATTGACTAGTGTCGGTTCTTCACTGCAGAGACCATTGAGCATTTAATGCCATGGTTTCGCTGTAGTAGTCTAGAATAATTAAAATGCAAACATCAAATTAATTTTTTGTCGCTATGTGGATGCCAAAAGTGATAAACATGCGACCAGAGGTGCTGCCATCTACTATCCAGTTTTGTACATATTTCAATAGCGGGTGCTGTTTATTCTTAAAAAACAAGTTTCGCCTTGCTAATTAAGTGTTTAATCACCTTTTTTTGTCATATAAAAGTACGTGTTTACGTTCAGTGTTAATCTTATTTTATACAAAAGCCATTCAAATATTGAAATATGACAATTTAATGAAGGAGTATGATGAAATATGTACAGAATCGGATATTAGATGGCAGCACCTCTGATCGCGTATTTATCAAATTTGGCATCCAAAACCTTCACATTTTTTCCACGGGCGAGATAGGGTTTTTAACAACTAGTTATTCTAGGACACTGTAGTTTCGCATTGCGAGACAAATCAGTTTAATGAATGGCTCCCTGGACATTTATAACAGTGTTGGACAACCCTCTGAATGCTCTAAAACTAACACAATAGTGTGGTTTATGATGCTGAGAAGATTGATCATGTTATAGAACTACTTACTCTTTCACCAGCTAATATAATGGGTTACCTAGACTGTGCCCAACATAAAATTTTGTTTCAGGGATGTGCAAGATTCAGACTTACTGCAGCATTAATGGTAAAGTGACATCACCTACAAGAGCAAACACGTTACCAGTTACACAAGTATATCTCTTCACGAATTCCCATTCAGAAAGAGTACTTACTATTGCCATATCAAGCAAGGTACATGAATTACATGTGTTTCATCTTAGCCTTGATTTTGAGATATTTGCCAGAAAAGCACAAAGTCAGCAGTTTTTTATTCTGAAAATCAGTCTCTAGCGTTCTGATCCAAATGCCCTTTACCATAAAGGAATAACATGATTTGTGTTTGCCATGGCCATAAATATGTAAGCTCCATTGTCTGGAGATCTCTTGTCGATAACCAGTGTTCAGTCTCAGCCTGATTTAACATAACGTGTTGTCAAACATATCCATGGCTGATGTATGTGTAAAAATAGGAAATGTATTGCAGCAGATGTTTGTTACCTGAAATGAGTGATTGTATGTGTGCAGTAGTTGTGTTATATTGGCAAGTTTTCATGTCCAGGACCAATATAATTAAAATATAATTTGATGTTTAAAGGACAAACAAACAGTTCAATATCAGAAGCTATTATGTATCGCCTTCCTCAGAAGAATTATGTACAAATATTTATGTCTTCCTGGAGCTCTAATAACCTTCCCGGTTGACGAGCCCTTATAATCCCAAAACCATTCATTCTTCCTGGAGGTTAGTAAAGGTCACCCTGAAGAAGGAATGATTAGGATTCATAAAGGGGAGAGGTTAGGAGTAGGTCAATGGTGATTTGAATTTCCGAGGCAGCCAATTTAATGACTGACAAAAAGTAAATAATTTTCTAGTAAAAACATAAATACCAAAAATATTAACAGTTTGCAAACATTTTCAGCTACAACAGGAGTTTCAAAAACATTAACACATGTAAACTACTGTGTATATAAATCTGAAATCCTATTAATTTGGGAGTTTTGTTTTACAGTTTGAAACCTTTTGTTGAAACCCCTCTTTTTGTGTGTGTTTTTTCCAATCTGAACAGCATTCCTTGACTTCATCTTCTTTGTCTGTATGAAGAGCAATTGCTGATTTTTCTAAGTCACCTTTTCTAAAACAATATCTTTGCTGATACGTATGTTTTTTGACAATTTGAGTAATATATCCAGTACACCATTCATCACATTTCTTACACTCCACTTTGTAAATTACATCTGTCTTGTTTTCGATGTCCTTAAGTTTCGAGGAAGGTAATACTTAATTAGCGAAGCCCATAGCTACTTGCTTCGGAATTTGCTCAAACCCCATTAAAGCCTTAAGATTGGTTCATGTATTTCAGGTTTGTGTTTTATGCAAAATTTAATACATTTGTTACGTTTCTTGTTTCAGATCCTTTTAGGTCCAAACGCAGCAGTATCAGGAGGCATGTTGCCAATGCAGCATCGGTAGGATCGTTTAATGACACACACACGAATATTAGCTTTATTTGGAAAACCATTTCCAAACCAACGGTGGCTGTTTGCATAAATTAGGCTGGATCATGTAACGAAACTTCAGATTGCACAGATTCCGTTTTGTTGGTTCGGACAGTCCCTGGATCAGCTGTATTGTGTTCTATTGCTCCAAGCATTTAATTTTCAAAATAGTGATGTGTGCTGGGACAAGCAAGTTAAGAATGATAGAGGTTGTTTTGTTTCCTTAGAGCGACAGTTATTAATATAATTCTTATTATTCTTTTTTTTTTCTAAATTGAAATAATTGTTAGTAGTGACGATTTGTAAATATTTATAATTTCTAAAATTACTGTAATTATTAGAGCAAATTCTGTTAATAAAACAACAAATGCTCATGTTGTGTATTATTATTTTCTTCAGTTACACCTTTCCTTTATATTTTTACACTGATAGGCACATATGTTTAACATAAAAGTTTTATCCTGAAAAAGTGAATTTTGTAGTAATTATTAAATTTAACATAATGTTCTTTTGTTCAAATCATTTTATAATTATCATTATTCCTCACACTCTGCATGCTTCCTGCAGCTTAACACGAACTCTAACGTCTTCCAGCCATTTCGGTCTTGGAAATGGCAGTTCTGAAAATAAAATACGAGGGATATCCAGAAAATAAGGATTGGTCGGTTGCAAAAAAATAATATCAAGGAAATACTCCAAAAGTGTGTAGTTACTGTCAAAAGATCACATGTACATTAGGTTACTTCTAAATATGGTCACGGTTGGAATCGAGAGATTTGCCAGTTTTTGGTTTGTCTTCTCAAAGAAGAGTGCCATCAATCAGTGTGACCACCTAGTTATTAACTGCTGTCTTCGTGTCATTGTCCTAGAATTGCTCGTGAAATTTCAGGAAAATAAAGACTTCTGAGATTCTTGAATTTTGATATTCCACAATATTCACAGGTTCATCAGTCACGACAAATGGTCGACTACTCTGCTACTCACCATGAAAGTTTGTTCTTTCTTCCTTGAACTGCCTACACCACTTCCTAACCTTTCTTTCACTCGTCACGCTAGGACCATACTCCTCGCTAAGCATTAAGGTGTTTTGTGTGTAAAAACCTGATCACAGAAGAGACTGGCTGGATTCGTAATTGTCGTACCCATTCAAAATAAGAACAGAACCTTAAGTAGTGCCAAACTGTCAACAAAATGGCAGCTGGCTCCTGCTAGACCTATTTGAAGTTATTGTACATGCATGGACTCAATTCCATCATATGTGCTAGCAGTATGCACAGTCGGCTATTATTTTCTGGATGTACCATGTCGTGCAGTTTAATTTTTACCCTGGTCAACATTTAACCTCAATTTTTTAATTTTTTGTGTAATGTTTTGTACCTCAAACAATGTTAAGTCGCACATAAGGTGTGCACCAGACATAAACATAAAAATGTCACTGCATTTGACTAGTAGGGTGTGGGTTTGAGTCTGCCACAAGACCAGGTGTTCTGAACGTTAATGTTTGTAATTATCCTCCTCCATTAACCAGTATTATCATATTTACTCGATTATAATCTGCAGGTTTTTTTCCAAGACTGGTTTTAAAATGGGGTGCAGTTTATAAATGCCTACAAAAAATTTCAGATTTTATCTAAATTTTAGGAATTGCTAAAAATAGTTTAAGAATTTGTTTCTCAAAATGTTATTTAGGCCGAAACGGAAAGAGTACCACTTTTTGAGTCCCTTCTGTAGGGATCCCCAAGTTAAAGCCCCTGTAGAATGAGAATGGGTGGTCCAATTGTAACTAAATTGTAATACAGCACTGCAAATATGGTCGAGACTGTATGATTCAAATTTAAAGTAATTTTCTTGAAAACTAAAGAAGTTGTTGTTCTAAATGTAAATTAGCGTTTTCACAGCCGAAGGAAGGTCGGACATAGATGCACTTAGAATCGTTTTAAATGTCTCAAGTGTGTTATTTTAAAAATATGATTATGAAATGCTGATGTAGGTGCTTTGAATTTATATTCAATTTTATTTGAGAGAAAAATAAATGGGACGTGAAGAGCGGTTTACCATGCTGACCAGTTTTGCGCTGTTGCTACGTTCTGTCCCTCTCCTGCGCGTAAATAAGGCAAAGCAGTCGTGTGGCACAAGGCTAGGTACCAAACACAACAGCGCTCTGCTGGGCAGCATGATAAACAGCTTTTCACTCGCCTTCGGGTCCCATACGATATAAATTCGCAGCACCTGCTTGCACATTTGATACTCGGCTTTTTAAAATCACACAATCATGACGTTTAAAACAATCCTTAGTGTATCTTTGTCTGACCTTCCTCCGGCAATGGAAACACCAACTTACGTTTAGACTAAGAACTTTTTTTAATTTTCAAGAAAATTATTTCAAATTTAGTCTCCATCATATTTGCTTGATGACAAAAAAAAATTGTAAAAATATTTTTGCAATTCCTGAAATCTACATAAAATATGAAAACTTTGGTGAAAAAAATAAGTTTGGCCTAGCCGTTCTCAATATATAGGAGTTCAAACTAGAAACGTGCGACAAAGAAATTAATTGACAGACATACAAGGTGTACGGATAAAACACGATGAGCGAGGGAATGGTCCGGAAGTGGGGTAGACAGTTCAATTAAGGATGAGAGTTGATTAGTGTGATCCATGCAGTTTGTGGCCTGGCTATTTCTGCCCTATAGCAAAAACATTAAATTAGCCGGCTCACACAAATATCCTTAATTCTGACCCTACTTATGGGTTGAAACTCACCTATGAAAGCCCTTCCAACTAGCTCAGATGAACCGAAAAGACCCTCATAGGGAGAGGATAACAAACCTTCCGAGACTCAGTCTCAGGAAAATAGCGGAATCTAAGTAAACAAAACAAAAATTCCTAATTTTAAAAACTATTTTATAGAAATTGTAAGAAAATAACTTGAAAATAGATCTAAAACAATTCAACATTACATCCAGGGCGCCATTGCATGAGGAAGTCAACCGGGTATCATTCGTCACGCAACACGAAAGAACACCCAGTAATTATTTTGATCAGTTACGAGAGACAAGTCAAAAGGAAACATACAAGAATACAGTTTGCTATTAAAACGTATATTCAACATCTACCAAGTAAAAAATAACAACAAAAAATGTGCTCAGCGTATCGCCAAAGTTTCCATTAATTAGTCTTGCTCCTAAGCCAGGGCGTAAACAAACAGCGCTTTCTCCCGCTCACAGCGATAGACGTCCCGGCCGAGCACACAGCGTGCTCTACACCGATCAACTCAGTGTGTGACACGTAACCATCCAGCTCGTCGGGACGAGAAAGGTCTTCCTCCACTCTTGCGGGTCGACTTTTGTCTGGGTGGCTCGAGGAAGCGGAAACAGTACGTTTCAAATATCTCCAAATTTTTAAAAGATAAAAGGAAAATTTGCACCACGCCCCCCAAAAATAATTATTTCTTCTCCAAAACCTGAAGCGTCCACTAAAATGACTGCGGGCCCAAATAACATTCAAAACAACAAGAAAAAAATATATACTGCAGTTTACGTAAATCTCACCATACAGTCAGCTGGTCAAAAAGATTAAATACGTCGGCACAAAGAGTGTTCCACAGAACTAAGGCTCCTAACTTTTCGAGAGCTCTAACTAACTGCCACACACCCCGACAAGCTTCTAACTCTACGGTTCCTCTACCAGAATATGGAGCAGGAGATGGGGTTCCTGGTGATATTGCTACGAGGCTGAAGAACTTGGCTGAATTCTATGGGCTCCCTACTGACATCAAGGGTGAGGTACTTAATCTGTGGATGCAGTTCACGCGAGGATTTCTAAAAAATCTGCAAAGTGCTTTACATGCATTGTAAATATGCAATGCCAACAAGTTCCCAACAGTACACAACCTCCTCACCATACTGGCTACACTGCCAGTGACAACGTGTACCTGCGAGAGGTGCTTCTCGTCTTTAAAGTTATTAAAGTAAGTACATACTTACGGAGCGCGACTAAGGAAGACCGATTGAACGGACTTGCTTTAGTTTTCCATTAAAACGTAACGTTATCACCGGAATTCGACCTTGAGCACTTATCTACAAAACCACGGCGACTAGATATCAGGCTGCGATAGACATAGTATGTTTACCTTGCGTGTTTTTTTATAGTATTGGGTTAAGGCTACTTTTCGTTTTTGCTGATTATAACGATAACCTATTGTGAAGAATAAACAGTGTAAGTAATATTTGGAAAAGTTGTCATTTTTTCTTTCTGAAACGCCCCCAAAATGCAAATTCTAGCTGCACCTTTGTAGTAGTCACTTACGCAGTATGCTCCATAACAATGGGTCAACCGTTTTCCGCTACAAAATTCGTCTTTTGGTTTTTAATTTACGAAAAAAGCCCTATAAAACTGATTCTTTCATTTAGTANTTTTTAAGTAATTCACCTCTAAAATTGTTTTCTTCACGAATTAAGTTTCACGTATCAATATTTGTCTATATCGATCATTTTGAAACTCGACATCGATATTTCTCTGTATTGATATTTTTTAAACTTGGTATATCTTTTTAATCTGTATTTTCGGACTAAATATCGATATTTTAGAAACTGGGTGTCGATATTTTTTATATCGATCATAGAAGGATATTTTACAAATGTCGAACTTGGACAATTTAAATTTTATATCTCACAGCCCTACCGGAGAGCCGAACGAGATACCTGCTACAGACCACAGGAACATCGTGTGATTGGCTAAGCAAGCGCCGGGATGGAACACCATATTTCTTTTCTCGGGAGGCTCCTCACCTCAGATCCCCTATTGTCAAAGTGTTTGTTTTAAAAAAAAAATCAGGTGCGAGCTGAAAAGCACAATACTAATACCAAGTACATCACGTTTATCGGGTCTAACTAGTTTATTGGGCGTATGACGGGTAAATCCGTTAACTGAAAGTATCGGGTGGATGGTCAGGTTATCGGGTAAGCCGGCATCTAGTTAACATTTCCAACCTCAAGTCTGCAAGAACATTAAAAAGTGTCNCATGTAAAATAAGGCCACAACAGCTTATTCCGCTGGCATTTTATTATTATTAAACCCGTCTATTATATTTTAATTGTTAATCTCGAAATACGAACGGTTTTATGCAATTGATTATTACGGGAGATCGCTACTTCCCGTCTCACTATCACACTTGATCCTGCAAAGAATTGCGGCCATCCGAGTTAGTTATTAATATGTGCTTCACAAATAAAATGTTAATAGTAATAAGCAAATTAAAGAAGTGAAATGTAAAATTATAACTTCATGTCTTCAGAATGTCTTAATTTTTTATATGCATGTCTTTAAAAACCTATATGGTTCGTGGTGTTATGTAACATGATTGTTGTATTCAATTTAATAAAAATCGTTCGAGAACTTCATATTTTAAGATGAATTTTTTAATGCTTAGATTGGCCACCATTTCGGTTTTTTCAACCAATGGCCTTGAAAAGNTTCACGGTGTGTCGTGTTATGAAACTTGAATTTTGTANCAAGTTTAGTGACAGTCGGTTTAACAATGCGACTCCAATCACAGCTCTGTTGTTAAATGTTGTTTGCTTTTTTCGGTGTTTGGTAATTCTAGCTGGTATATACCTTAAACAAACACTATATTATCTAACTATATATTCACAATTATTCAATACTTTTTCACTGTCCAATTTTAGATGATTATATAATGACGGGCGAATCACACGAGGACAACACACACAAAGCGAACCTAACCTACCCACCACCAGCTACCTACTGCTGTTGTTAAATGAATCCCTTAAAATGAACAGTGGGTAGGTGGCGCTACAATGCGGGGAATTCCAGCAACAGTTCCGCTGGCGATGACGCATCGCTAAAGAACCGCCCGATTTACTTTAGGGTATTAAATAAACCTCCTTGGGACAAGGTTGACACAATTGACAAACTATTTTCAACGTTGTTTTTCTATTGTCGTTTGTCAACAATGGCGAACACAGGAGTGTTGCCCTTCGTCAGGGGCGTGGATTTTTCACAAAATGACTTTAGCGTGAGTAATATCAATTACTGTTGAACGGTTATTTGCGTATAATATGTTTGAACATATGTGCTATTTATATGTGATCCATTAGTACACTTAAGGTAGAGAAACATAACATTTCATATCTCAGGTTTNCATTAGTAGCGTGTGCTACTTGTGGTCAAAGATAATGACGATAACGACCTTTTGATTTAAATATCTCGTATCTTTTGAACTCGCTGTCTCGCTGAATCAAGGAGTTGAGTATACCTTTGTGGGAATATGTTTTAACATAAGTTGCTGAGTTCATGTAATTTGTTCGTAATCAGCGCTTAGGAATAAAGGAGAATAATCAACCAGTGAAATACTGTGACAAGAAGCTAATCTACAAAGGTTGAATACGTAATTTATCATAATGACAGAACGCCAAAGGAGCAGTCCATTTAAAAACTTCGTATCTGGTGGATTTGGAGGGATATGCACAGTAGTAGCAGGACATCCACTAGACACTATTAAGGTGCGATTACAAACCATGCCAAAACCAGCTCCTGGTCAACCACCACTGTACACAGGAACCTGGGACTGTGCAAAGAAGACTGTGGTGAGAGAAGGTGTTAGAGGATTGTACAAAGGGATGGCTGCTCCTATTACTGCTGTAGCACCCATCTTTGCCATAAGTTTTTTTGGCTTTGGAGTTGGCAAACGACTTCAACAGAAGACTCACGATGAACAGCTTAGATTAGTACAACTCTTTAATGCTGGTGCCTTTTCTGGCGTATTCACTACAATTATAATGGCCCCTGGTGAACGCATCAAGTGCTTGCTGCAGATTCAGCAAGGTGGCACTGTGCCAACCAAATATTCTGGACCAGTAGACTGTGTAAAACAGTTGTACAGGGAAGGAGGAATTCGGAGCATATATAAGGGTACCTTTGCAACACTGCTACGAGACGTTCCAGCTAGTGGCATGTACTTCATGACGTATGAATTTCTACAACGTGTACTCACACCACCTGGACAGAGTCGTTCCGATATTGGACTCTTTAGGACAATTTTCGCAGGAGGCATGGCCGGCATTTTCAATTGGCTTGTAGCTATCCCAGCGGATGTGCTCAAAAGTCGACTTCAGACAGCTCCTGAGGGAACTTATCCACGTGGTATACGAGATGTATTTCGCACATTGATGAAGGAAGAAGGCATCAGTGCTTTGTATAAGGGCTGCACACCAGTCATGTTACGTGCCTTCCCTGCAAATGCTGCTTGTTTTATGGGATTTGAAGTGGCAATGAAGTTCCTCAATTACATCGCACCAGATCTATGATGAACTTAGCGTGGTTTAGAGTTTTCCACAATTCCAAGGGTTTTACTANAAGGGATGTGTTACAGCTTTGACTATTGTACAAATGGCAACACAACAATGCAATTTGTCAGTAAACTGCTGTAAAATTTGAATAAAAAAAAAATGAATAATTTGTATATCCATATTTACTCCACGTCCCAAACATATCCTAATTATCAACTCAATAATTATATTGACAGTTAAAATAACAAGTTATAAATAAACGAAACAGTTTTCACCGTATAGATGACGCATTCTTAAAGATAAAGGAGGCATTTTTATTATAACCCATGTTACTATTGATAATTGAAATTATGAAAAACAAATGGATATAATTGTAACAACAAAATAATGTAGGCCTAGTATCTGGATGTCACTTATTTACATGTCACTAAATAAAAAAAGGAAAATAAATNTGATGGAACAAATATGGAAGTGGATATTGTAAAATATGTCCACATGTGAGAAATAGGATAAAAAGCAAAGCAAGAAAATAATAACGTTTACAACTGATCATGGCTNAAACATGCCCTGAAGTTGGGAGGCTAAGTTATATCTAAGTTCGCTCATTTAGCTTAGGAAGTGCTTTTCAGCTTTGAGGTTACACACAATGAAGCACTAAAGTTTCAGACAGTGTATTTGACATTTGTATTTATTTATTGTCATTAAACCAGAATACATATTAAGCTAATAGGACGTAGTCACAAGGAGAAGAGTTAAGCAGTAAAATAATATTACAGTCACTTAAAATGTTCAATCATTTAGGTTATCTTCTTCAAATTCTTTGATATAATAATTCATGCCCATTCTACAGTGGTGACAGAAGCGAATCGGGATCTCATTACCAATATAAGAGTTGCCCAGCTGTTAAACAATGAAAATAGTAATCTACAATGGTAAAAAATTCCGCTTCTGTTAAGCCAATCAGAACATAGCACTTGAACCTTTGGGTTGGTATTTGCGGCACTTACTTTTCAGGGTTCGAAATTATACACATTTTAGTCGCGGTTTTCGACTAAAAATTGTGGTTTTGCGACCTTGTGTTTAAATAAGTCGCAAAATCGCGACAGAATTTCTGTCTTTTTTTTAACATCAGAAGTCCTACCCACCTTAATATTTAGTATGCTGTGATCTGTTTACTTTTTTGATGTTCTATGGTGAACAGATTGTATTTAAACAGTTTCATCCAGTGATAGATAATTATCAAGAAAAAAGTATTGTTTTTCCATTCTCTTACGTTCTGTTTGGAGATGGGTAGGTTGGGGGAAGGTGTACGCACGGCGCTCCTCTCGCGATGAGTCACCCACCCACTTCCGCGGGCAGCAGCGCTGCCTGCAAGGGTAGCAAAATCACTCTGCAATGGTTTCAGAGCTAGAACAACGGTATCCTGACATAGATAGCCCAATCCTTGGAAATATCACCATCT
>KZ873218.1:19910-32122 GCA_003456935.1 Machilis hrabei
GGGTCAATTGACCCCTCTGACCCAGTGGTTCCGCCCTATATCAATGTTTTATGGAATTAGTAATGACAATACAATGCCTTAATTATAGAGGCAATAACCGGCTAGCACATGTATAGTACGCAACTTTTCATAATAATAACTACCATAAAAATCTGTTCCCATTTAAAAAAGACAACAATGCTATGAGATAAACATGTCTTCCACAGCCTTATAACGACTAGCAATAACACGAATAAAGAAGTACCTGGATGTACTCCACTCATTTGTATTGGGAAATTCCCATATCNATCATTAGTGGGAACTCATCTTTAACTCTTGACCACCTACAATGGTTCACAGGAATGTCTGTGCTAGCCCATGTATTTTATCANTAAACAAATTATAAAACTGGGAATNCCGTATATCTGTTCGTCGAAATCTTTAGTCCAAAGTTATTGCATCGTCACAATAAAACACATTCACTTCGTGAATAGAGAGACTACGCCAACGGCCAGGTCAACCAGCAAAAATTTCCCAAAGCTTAGAAGTTACCTTTATAGGAGAGTCTTGAGGTGGGGGAAAAAATGTTTTTTCAAGGGCGAGGTGGATTCTCCCGTACACAGTCACGAACAAGGCGTGTGGGATTTCCACATCAACTTTTCTCCACCGCCAAGTCTGCCAACTAGACGATTTACGATGGACGTAGAAACAAACTTGACAGACAGCACGAGTAAAGAGCAGGAGGCCGTTTGAATTTAATAGAGGATGTGAACTTGTCATTTTTGATATGAAACTTGTTGCAAAGAGGAAATTTTGGACAATATATTTTTCNTGAATAGTCTGTGCAGATCACAGAGGAACTTCAGCATATTTTGTAGTCCCTTCAACTTCTTATACACTCATCGTCAACTGTCGTGCACACATTTCGAGTACCGAATCCTTACGTTATAGAACGGAAGTTGTATATCCTGCCACGTGATGGAATTATACCAAGAATGCCGGAAACACGCAAATCCACGACGTGAAATCTTTCTTCCATAAACAACAAAACATTTCGCATTCAGTAACAGAGCTTTATATCCTTTGTTAACACGAACAGCTGTGGGTCAACGAAGACCTGAATTATAATATAATCTAAAATTTCAAACCAATAGGTGGGCCTACTGCATTTCCAGGTATATAAAGGCCCGAAGCTTCTCTTATTTGATCCCAATCTAGAAATTGAGTTAAATTTTATGGCATCCTTACCCTAGGGCTTTTTGTGGGATCCTCCTGACCAAGGATACAAGGCAATAAATACCTAAGACAAGTGGAAATAATTTTCTCCCACTATTTACACTAACTGGACATGCATTTANTTTTTAAATAAATAAAAAAGATCCTATAGTAGGAATACATTTAATTTGTATTATACCAGTACACTTAAAGACAGAAAATATTAAAACACCATAAAATTAGTTTTAACTACCATATATGCCCCTATGCCTTTCAGAAGAACAGTACTATGGCACCAAACGAGAAAAGGCATGCGTGTTACGTCCTATCGACACCAAATGGGCTATTTCAAGAAAGATGTACAATGCCTACTTTTGTCGAAGATTATCAATGGACATCACACAACATCGAGATGAATATTAATTACACTACCCAGACTTGTATGGTAATCAAAACCACACGAGAGTCTGGTCACCAACCAACTACATTCTACCGCATTCAGCAAGGAAACGTTGAAAATAACAATAGGGCCTATAGGATATCCCAACTTTAGCACAGTAACCAAACGGTTTTAAAAAACTGAAGATTAGTCACGAATGTGTCCAAAATCATGATAAATTTTAAGAGGTGAAATACAGTTTCAAATGATTACCGGTACCCTATTAGAACAAACTTTCTCTCGTGTGGCATTCCACAAAATATAAAACTTGACAACCCTCACTGGTTTCAAATAGGCAGCCAAACTCTTCTTAAACCTACATTTAAGCTATATGATAGTGATAGATCAGAAAACAACTGCAGCAAACCAAAACCACTGTTCAACATATGCCAGAAAAAACAAATGGAAGGAACATAGCATGATAAATGATACCAATTAGGTACAACTTGAAATTCCACTTTCAAATGACTTGTTCACATTTTATTTGTTGGTGATCAAGTTTACTGCCCAGCTCTTAAAATACTATAATAAACCATTTGCACATTTTATTCATTTTAGGATATTACACAATCAGTAACTAGGCCTTATCTTTCTAGCCAGGATACCCACTACCCAGTATACTATGGGTAAAGAGGTTATTGTTGAAAAGACCCCACAATGCACACTGATATTTAAAGATGCTAATGTTGAAAGGACCCCACAGTGCATGGCATGCTGATGTTTAAACAGTCATTCATGTTAACTAGTTAATAGCAATAGTTCTAGTTCTTTTAACTATAAAGATGATGCAGAAACACATTTTAAATGAAATAGTAGTAGGTCTACAATTTTTTATATTTCACCTTCGGAGTCCGGCAAGATAAACCTTGTCATTTCTTTATATATTGAACTAGTTGTAGAAGGTTATTATTTATAAATATTCTGTACCAACAGGACAATTTCTCTATGGATGCAATAAGCAGCAAGCTTTGCTTCAAAATAAACAAAATCTGATGTTGACATAAAATTTAAAAACTCGAGCTACAATTAACAAATAAAGTTATATTTGGGAAAACTAACTGTGCAAAATACATAAGACCTACAAATGGAGAGTGGATGGTAGAATGATTATGCATTTCACTCTTTAACATTTGTTTAGAACAAAAATAAAGTTTACTACAGGTACCAGTATGCATTATACCATTACACATAGGCAGCCAAACTGTCTGGTCGTGTGGTTACCGTGGGCTACATACAGATCTCTAGACTGAAAGTTGTGGGTTCGAATCCCGCATAAGGCATGGATGTTTGCAACATCCATTAATCTCCATTGGTGAAAATGAGCATTGTTCATTGTCCTGGAATGACACCTCTGGTGTTAGTAGGGTCCCCATTAAACACCACATTTTATAAGCAAAAATCNGTTCCATGAATAGGGTTGCAAATCTAAGAGCAGTTTAACAAGTTCCTATTTTTAGTCCTCAAATATTCTCACCCCCACACATGTATCGAACCCAGAACTAACTCGCCTAGCACTCTGCCAACCAATCAAATCTAAAATGACAGGACCAATTTGCCAGCGATATCGTCCATACAGTTATGCTGGGACCTGCTATGCGATTTCTTTCACAAGTATTGCTTCATGTAGAGGAATTTAGGCAATGGTCCTTGAGTTAGGTCTAAATTCTCTCGAGTGTTGGTGTTGCAGACTGTTTGTTGAACATTACTCGAATAGCATTATCCTCCTATTATTTGTAGGGTTACTGATATTTAAAGTTTCTGTGAAAGCTCTTAAAATACCAAACAGTTAAACTGTTCGCCTAGACAAATAGTGCATTTAATTCCATGGCTCCACACTTTCACATCCTGAAAGTGCCACTTTCCACTTTAATTTCTAGTCCACGGCACACCTGTAAGCTTCATATGCAGCATGAACCTTCAGCTTCATCCTCTTAACCCTAGTTGCCACCGTTAGTAATTTTAATATTCTGGGTATTCCAGCCATTTGCTCAAGTTCGTTAAATGCAAAATACTCCACTTAAGGTATGGTAGCCATTTCATTTCGAGCAGAATTCTANTTGGACTAACAATATTTAACACGATATCTATAGGCCTAATCCCTTCCAAAACACTGGAGGCCTTTCAACTAGCACAATGTTAGTTTGTACGGCAAGCAATTTATCTACAATTATTTACTGTGGAACTGACAATATACTACAAAATATATGTTACTCTAAACAGAATACTTTGGGTAAGTTACAAACTACACAAAGGGCAGTAGAAGGTTTTCTGTGTGGAATTCTGGAGCTTCTGGGAAATAGTCGATCACTAACACAAAAATCTCCCTACTCGCACACATAACTTAATGCTTAAAACATTTAAGCTTTCATTTGTATTTAAAAAATAAATACCAGTATTAGTTACAAATACAATTAATTATCTTTAAAAACAATTCAATATTTTATGTACCAGTACTGGCTAATTTTTGCATGGAATGGTGCAGTAATAACATGCAAAAAACTCAAAGTAAAACTGAACACCAAATTTGCAGTACCTACTAGGTGAAAGCTGTGTAACTAGAGCGATTATACAGCAGACTGTTGTCGCAAAATTCTAAATAGGCTATGTTCAATGTCGTGGCAGTGTGCTACAAGACAGCTAAAACAGTTTGGAAACTGGCCTAGACTTCGATTACAGCTAATGCACAGTAAATACACAACAGTTGAGTAAATTGTTACATACTCTACTCTTTCATACTAATTGGGCTAGTTGGCTAAAGACTATAAAACAGCAATATATCTTCAAATAACTGTTTATATTTAGTAGAAAATTTTACTGCACTCTTTAACCATATACCACTGAAAAATCTGACAACACTAGTATCACGGAACATGTATGCAACACAACAATAATTACAAGGTATCGGGTGGATATTCAGTTTGGAGCAACACCAAGTNTGGAGTAACACAACATTTGTTAGGATATTGTGGCTTCAAAATAAAGTTTTAGAGACAGTAATGCATCATATGAACTAAACAGAATAACTCGTAGGCCTACATTTTAATTACACGTAACTTTTGGAAGGTTTAAAAGTGATAATAGCCAATTAAATAACCTGTTACTCCAAACTTAACGTTGCTCCAAACAGAATATCCACCCTCCTCCTGAACTGTCAATAGCCAAACCATACAATCCATTCTTATGAAAATGTCGTGGCCATAAACCTCCGTCCAATATGCAAGCATTTCGATTAATATCTAAATAAATCAAACAGTACTTAAGTAGGCTTTATATAAAAACAAAAATAATAAAAAATAAGCTACTACTGGTATCAAACCCTGTCTGTCCATGCAACACTGGGCTACTTTGAGGCATATTATATGTGGAATCCATGTTTATTTAGGTATTAATTTATTAATTGAAACTGAATCATGTTTTTTAAGACTGTCTTGACCAGTCGATTGGTGGTGGGATATTCTAATCACAAATGACATATCAAAAGATCGTTAATATTAGAAAAACACAAGTTTGTATGGGTTAGCCACTGGTGATTAAGACGTGCCAGTCTAGTTAGTAGGAAGGCTAAATAAGCAATTCTTTCATGCTATCTACAGATAGGCCCTACATTAATTGTAGGCCTAGGCTATATCATTCAGATTCAGACCATAAACNATTTTAAAATCCACAACAGAGGCATCACTGTTCAAAAATTAATTTTCCAGATTGCCATATTTGTTATAGAAAAAAACTGCTNTTCACTACCTAAAGAAAATTCCTCTGCATTTTTCTATATTATAGGCTACATTCCATTTTCAGACAGATGCAGAGAAACTTGAGAAAAATGCAGCTTNAGCAGCAAGGTGCTAAATATTTACAAAGACCTTAAAATCATGAGAAACCTGTGAACATAACTCCCTGAATTGTAATGAACATTGTTTATTCCACTGGAATTATTATGACTTTCAACTTTTCTCCATCAAGTTCTACACCATGAATGCAGTAATATTAATGCAAGTTTGGTGTTCTGTCCAGTTTCAGATCAGAGGCTACTGCTACAATAAGCTGAAGGCAAGTGATAAGGATGTTAAAAAAAAAAGAGAACTGTAGGTTACAAGGATGGTTTTAAGGTTAACAGCACTTTGACACCATCTATTGTAGCCAGCGAGTAAATGATAATAAACTAATAAAATGGCAACTTGGCCGAGTGAAATTGAAATAGATTAGGTTACAGTAACACAGGGTATGAATTCATTATAAAAATGCAAGTCCTGCGAAAAAAAAGGACGATTCACTAGATCCAGCGCTTCAGTAAAAATTAATTTAGTTAAAATGGACAACTCTGGGCAGAAATAAAAAAGTGCAAATACGTTTAGGTTCGTTTCGTCAGGTTAGGTACCATAAGGCAAGCTGATTATTAAAGAAAAACTTGAAATTGACACTATCGCAGCTTCTAGCTTATGTGGTAAGGTGATTATTTAAGAAAACAAAATTTTAACAGAGACTTTATCACGGTTTCTGCGGCGATCACTGTGGAACTACGTAGCGGGAGGTAAAAAAGTACCTAGGGTGGAGACTCAGTTTGGAGTAATGTTAAGTTTGGAGTAACACAATGTTTGTTATGGTTTTAATTCTTCCAAAATAAATATTTGCAGATACAATTATGCATCATTAGAACTCATGTTAATAGGTGGAAGATTTAAATTAATTTAATTAACTATTGCAATGACCTAGAAATAGAAAATGTTCAGTTAAATACTGTGTTACTCCAAACTTAACATTACTCCAAACTGAGTCTCCACCCTATGCATATCTTCAGTTTTTAAAGTGCACAAGTGGTTTTAAACTACAGTAACCTGTATCCGAATAACAAGTTTGTTTGCCATTTCTTATTCTAATACACGTTAGTTAGGCCTACTGTAAATCCGTATACGCACTGTAAACCCTGAAAACGAGTGCACTTTTTTCACAGGTCTTGCCTTTTTCTAGCTGAATAGGCTACCCTATGTACATAAACTAGGTTACACATTAATTTACTTTACAATTTTGAAGTTAAGATTTAAAAAAAATTTAGGCTAACTAAATAATGTATGGAAGGTTTCCTTCTTAGTTAATGGAACTAATAGGCCTATAAAACTCATAGGGCCTACTACCTTCTTTAATAAGGTCTTTGATCTAATCTGAAAAATTCTCTGATGTTGTTATTTTATCTTATTTAGCTTACAAAGTGAATTTTAGCTTTTAAAGTTAATTACTCACATTGACACATTAAAGTTTTAAGTAGTGTTTCAATCCTCTGGGTTTTATTTTGAATGACTAGGTCTTTTAAGCATAACAGCTTATTTACATTCATTTAGCTTTTAAATCGGCGTGGTTTGTCGGACTAAACAGTGCAAATATAGCCATTCAAAATAAATTCCAGAGGATTTACACACTTCTTGAAACTTTAATGCATCAATGTGTGTAGGTAACTTTGAAAGCTGAAAAGCACTTCCTAGGCCTAAGCTAAATAAGAGAACTTAGATATTACACCTTCACCTCCCAACCTCAGAATTATTCAAGTTAGATCAAAGACCGTAAATAAAACACAGGACACAGCCCTACTTCAAAATGCTGGAGCAATTTCAAGTAAGTTACACCTAGGCGTTTTTTAAAACTAAATTGTAGGTACCCAAACAATTTAAAAAATATTGTTGATTATAAGCAACTTAATCTAACTAGTAGTCCAACACCAAATCTGGATAAACAATAGGCCCTAATAGGCCTACGGCCCAAGTTTGTTTCCCAGCTAGGTTGCCATTCCAGAATCCAGTAAAAACTAAAAGTTTATTAAAACAATTGTCAGAACACAATTTCAATTCAACTACGGCAGAATATTTGCGAAACACAATATATTAGGAACAAGTGAGTTATTTATTTTCTATTGTATATTCTTGTACACGCCCACTTTGTCCGAACAGTGCAGACAAGTAATCTAGGCTGGCACTATTATCACCAATATTAATTCAAAGGTTTTAAAGATCGAAGTTAAAATCACGTCACATTGTAGTCGTAAAGCCAAATGTTTTGAACATCTAGTTCCGAAAACCGGGTGAAAACCTACACACATCTATTATTTTTCTTCTTTGGTCTTCCATTTCGACCTAAATAGCCTAATAAGCCAAAATGTAAAACCAAAATATGAATCTATTCCATACGTTTTCATTTGCAATTCTCGTTCAACTTCACACATTTTTGTACTCTGTACCGAAAACGACCGTATCATTAAACCATCCAAGACAAATTTACACATTCCATCTATCAAGGAAGTTATTTCAAACACCCACTGCACTAACTACAGTCACAAAGCAGGTAACTTGGCAGCAGCACTTTCATTTTCTCTTGAAACTCACCTGTTTGTTGTTTGAGTAGTATCCATATCGGAAGTAACGTTTTCACTGCTGTTAGAAATCATCACAATAGTAAAAGAGGAATGAAAATTTGTTAAATTAAGATAGAATGAGACACACACTCCTACAACACACCTCAACTAAACACACAACGCCTTGCCCATTCTGCGGCTTTTATTACAACAAGCCCGCAAGCGACTGGGGCTCAGGAGTTTTGGTGATGTCAGAGGCGGTAAGTCGACTTTGAATAAAGTTAACTTTAAATTGACTGTATTGAGAATCACTGAAGACGGTTTTGTTATGTTCAACGATGGGAAAAGAGCCCTAAAGATATTCTGTACTGTCGTGGTAGATTTTAATGTTCTCAGTATAGAACATAAAAAAGTCTGTTTTAGTAAATTACCGACTTGCACAAAGCGTCCAGAATCCCACCAATCACACCACTCCAGAGTACTATGATTCGCCACTGTAGATCACGTGGTTTTCAGACGCACATAAACGACACGTGAACAGCTGGTCAGCAGCGGGAATTTTGTATCAAAGGTGAGGTTGATGAGTGACGTAGAAAAAAAAACGAGCATGGACAAGAGGGGAGTAGGAAAAGTGAAGAACATTAAAACAATTAGTACGTAAATATAGACGACAGCTACATGTTCAAAGCGACATAAGCCGCTTAAACGTGAATTTGACTGAATCCATATTCAAACTGAAAAGTAGCCTTGCAGTATCTTAGTTACTGTTCAAGCTTTTAAAATTACAAACTTGAAATACGAAAAGTTGTATATTTGAATTCTCCCGTATTTTATCTTAGGTACTTGACAAACTTTCATAAGAGTATTATAAACCATTTAAAATTTGTAGGTGTCAATATGTTTCGTTTTGGCAAGTTCTGATTAACCGATTCCTCAAAGCTGAACTCTAAAAATTTGGCCCAATTCAGATACATGATTCAGAATTATACACGTTTTACAATGTTTCCCCCATTTGGATTTATGGGGTTGATAAGGTTGCCCATATTTATTGGTACTTATTGTCTGATACCGAATATTGGGCTGCCAAATTAAGGCTAAAGAACTGAACACGGGATTTTTTTTATATATATTTTCTTCTTTCTTTTTCGTAGAATTTCGTTAGCGTATTGTGTAGTAGGTTTGAAACATGTATGTAAATACAACTGGCTATTATAAACTACTTGCAAATAGGGCTGTGTGATACTTTATTTCAAATATCTAACTTTGATTTTTGTACTGTATTTATACATGACTGATGAAAAAATATCGAGTTTTGTTGCCTTCGAATTTCTAAAAATATATAAGGTTTTGAAAATTAGGAATTTCGAAAAATGATCGAAATCTAATTTTGATGCTTTCGAATTTCTAAAATCATCGATATCGATGTTTTTCAAAATTTAAAACTCGATATGGATATTTTTAGAAATTTGTTTAAAATCGAAATCGATATTTGTAGAAATTTGTTTAGAATCGAAATCGCTATTGTTAGAAATTTGAAAGCATCATAAATCGATATCGATATATTGCTGAAATTCCTAATTTTTAAAACTAGATATTTCGATATTGATATTTTTTTTAAATATCGAACGATCGATATTTTTAGAAAATATCGACGTCAATATTGATATGTCAAATACTGCAAGTTGCAATTAGGAAGTTTATGTATGATAAGTGCTTCTTTAGTACAAAATGTCCAACATATTGGTTTTCCTATCTGAGAAACAGAAAATGTGAGAATTATGAGTTATTTTAGGCCTTATAAGTATGGGGTGGCCGTAAAAAACTTGTGGGATATAAGATGCAGTTCTTATTATTTCGGAGAGGGTGTTTTGTCACCTCAATGATTATTCTCGCCAGACAAAAACATTCACGAATTTGGTATTTCACCGTAATCACCTGGTCATACACGTGATGTTATTACTGAAAACAATCGATCCATTCAAAATCACGTGCATTGCATGAAATAAATTATGTGATCTACAGCTGGTCACCACTCAGATTCAACCAATAGCTTAACAACGGTTGATATCACGCCACACGACAAGGAAGATTTGCTGTGCGCAGCAATATTTGTAATCTCGATTAATCACTACAGAATCACGTGGGACTATTTTTATCTTATGTGCCAAAAAAATGTTTTCTTTGTTGGATTTTCTCAAAGTTGGTGACCTTTCTTAGAACGTATTTATATAAATATTTTGGAGTGTAGTGATAGTTAATTTTATTTGTATTTTTAGAGGAATTCTACAAACATAAACACCACAAATTACTTCACAGGAAAACAAGAATGACCCAAAATTACAAACTGAGAAAGCGTACGCATAGCAATCGTAAACCCATCTTTCTCANTTTTACCCTAAACTATCTTTACGACGTTTTCATCTATTATTATTTATTGCCTTAGTTTCAACAAAGTACACATTATTATCGAAAAACCTGATATACACGTTTGTGATTATACAAGTATAACGTCTTTTAGTATTTGGCTTGAAAGAGTTGTTTAGGAAAAACGGGGTTTTATTTGCCCAATAATAAAAATTTCATCCCATTATATGCAAGTTACAAGGTTTCCTTATTAGGTGTAAATTTTCAAATACTGTCACATAAATGTGGGCACTTAAAGCTGTCACTCGGGTATTCTTGAACACCCTCATGAATAATCAATAATTTATACTCATGACAAGGGTAGCGCGCATGGCTCGCCTACTCTTTCTCAGTCCAAAAGTCAAGCGTTCAATTCCGATCGTGGGGTTGAGTGATGTTTTGCAGTGAGTATTTATCATCTACATTCATTCATCTTTATTCCTTGAGTTTATGAGATGATCAACCGTCCTTAATCGCCTTCACGTTCAACGGGACAATAAACGTAATCTCCTGTCCTTGTATTAAGTAAAGCTGCAAATTTTAACATGTTAATTACAACTTCACGATTGGCTCTTCAGAATGCTGGCCACATTGTCTAAGGTCATATCTTGGTGACGTAGTTCGGCGTGAATGTCCGCGCGTCATAATAGAATATTGGTCTTTCCATTGCCTGGAGATGAAGGTCATGGGTTTATATCTCACGCAGTTACGAACATGGCATTGTTCGAATCATTGAAAGGGCACATTTCGTATAAATCACTAGTGCCAGTCGCCCATTTATTAAAGAGGTTCGTAATGTAATTTCGTGTTGCTGTTCTTAATGTGCGATCTTTCGTACGCATTGCACTCTGTATTTTCGAGCAAAGCGATAGATAGGAAGTCCAAAGCGTTTTGCACCTTGGCTAAATGACCGATCGATCGCAATCCCTAGTCTAGTCGACCATGCCCATTCAAAAATATGTTTCTTTCGAAAATACTCTTCGGAATAATTTACTTCTACGCAATCTTAGTATAGTTACAACATTGTACGGAGAGAGACCATTATTTCCTCAGTCAACGAATGAACAATGCAAGTGCCGAGCCTGGTTCTTTTGAAAACTATACGGGTACATAGTTGTTGGAGCACTCCTGAAAATACTTTCGAGAAGAATCGTATCGTTGCTTGAAGTATACTGCTCTTCGTTTAACTTCATTTTTTTAGTCAATGTGTTACCTTTGTGAAGTAGATCACCAGATCAAAGAGTCTGCACACCTCTTTCTTTTAGGATATTACCAAGCACGTTACAGCGTTACCATTTTAATATCGTTTTTCTCTGTTTCAACATTCGCTATCTAAAGTGTTATAACAGAGATAGCAGGGGAAAATGTTGCACATACAAATAATCAAGTTTCTTTATTGGTCTAGAATAATTCGGTGAGTTGATCGAAACATTATTTATATTTTCATATCATTCTTTGGGTTACACTATGACAGGAAAGGACATCAATTAGACGTTTACGAGCCACACATATTACAAGTAGGCTACTATTTGTGTTGCAATCAAAACCTGATAGCTAACAGTGTGTGCCTAGTGTGAAATCTAATTTCTGTTATTGGTTCCTCATATTTTTCATTTTTTTTTATAAATTAAAATTTGTGTTATTATCCAATATTATAAGAACATCCTGAGAAAGTTCATGAGAGGTATGGTTTGTCTCATCCCTTACTTCCTGATAAGTGCTTATAAGGTACAGTACCATTTGGAACGTAAGCGAGCCGCACCACAGTTGTTCGAGAGCCGCTCTATGACCGTCCGTGACGTCTGTGAAGTTGGCCCAGCCCTTTTTGATTTTCAAGTA
>KZ873221.1:7895-21227 GCA_003456935.1 Machilis hrabei
TTTTAAATTTTGAAGGAAAAAAATAAAGAGTTCACTATGGCTGATCATACTGCAGCGATGATGGTAAGTTTAATACACGTTTTACCACTTTATAGCGGCGACGACGACGTATCTGATGACATCACAGGTTTTTTTTTTAAATTGCTGAACAGAGGGAAAAGAGCTTACCGATATTAACAAAATTAGTCTTTTGAGAAGCAGGTTGAGAGGTACCGCGTTACGGTTCTTCAGAGAAAATGATGTGTTACGTACCACCAAAGATTATAGCGTTTTTAGGCAGCACTTAGTCGACATATTTTCTGAGAGTGTCCCAAGTTCAAGAAAATTTCAAAAAATAATGCTCATGACTCAGGTAGCGGGTGAGGCCGTCACAGTTTACGCAAGCCGTATCAGAAACCAACGATACCAGGTGATACCACTAGAGGGCCCAACATTTTCTGGTAGCGCAGCAGCTCTACAATTGAGAGATCAAACGTTAAGGGATGTGTTCATAAAAGGAACTGAGCAACGATATCAGACGGCCGGTTTGCTCAGCCATCCCTGAATCGTTTGACAAGGTGGTAGAAATTGCGTAGAGAGAGGAGGCGTCTGCTAAGATAGGAGAACCGGTGAAGATAAAAACATACCAAGTGAGGTCTACTGGTGCAGGCGTTGGCGGACAGATGGAGCAGCCCTCTGAAACAGACGAAGGTTGGTGAAAAGAGATGAAAGATTTCAAGGATAAAATAGTCAACCTTGTCAACACCCTTTACCAAAACCCTCCAAGTAACTCGAACCAGCATAACCGCAACCCAAATGACCGAAACTCCCATCCTAAGAAAACGTAGCCGAAATTTAGACAACAAAACATCCCTCCAAACCTACCCTTACCAAACCCAAGTCCTATTTCAGTCCCTCGATTAACCTAATTCAAAGTGGAGCAGCAGGAAACGACAGTACGCCAATGAAACAGCAGTTACAACTACAACAGCAGCAACAAAATTATAGAGCCGAGATGCGAGCGCCCATGCAACAAAATGGTGGATATTACCACAGGCAACAGCGGAATTATGGGACACCAGTAGAAAATACGAATGGTCAGCAANGGCGACAAAACCAGTGGGATCAGCCAGTGCAAGCGATGACTAATTATGGGAACCAGTCAAATTTCCCTAATCGGTCATATGTGAGACAACCACAGAGAGGTCAGTGGCAGCAAAGCAGTTTCTCTACTGGATAGCATAACTCGCGAGAAGGAACATACTACGGACCGAATCCAAGGATGTCGAGGGAGAATGCAGCTTGTTTTTATTGCAATGGCCGAGGTCATTTCGCCCGAGACTGCGCATCCAGACAATATAACACCGGAGTTCAACCCAATAGAGGACAGATGGAGAATGCGTCAGCAGTTAAAAACCAGAAAGGAAGTAATATTTCGTGAAACTAGGCTCCTCTTCACAGCGTGGCTTACACGAAGAGGAACCTAGGGGAGTTAAATATTTAACCCCTAAAGGTCAAAACTCACAAACTTATGAGTCAATAGATAAAGAATACCAGTGTCCAATTATAAAAGGCAAACTAAATGACCGTACAGTGTGCTTCCTTGCAGACTCGGGATCTGTTTGCAGCTTAATTGACCGAACCTTCTTTAACACGTACTTGTATAACAGTAGGTTAGTGAAACTGCCGGACGACCTAAGATATTACTCCGTAACGGGTGAATCGTTAGAGACGGCGGGAAAGTATTTCATGAGAGTACAGATAGGGAATGCCGTCATTCATCACCATTTATTGTATCATCGTTACCGAAGGAGGAACAGTACCATGCGTTATTGGGTATTGNTTTCTTGATTGAGGCAAAATGTGTGAGTACCTATAGCAGGATAGTGCTGATATTGAATGGAGAGGAAATTCCATGTAAAGGTATCTCATTAAACAAGACGTTAATAGTTATAATCTACAGCCGAGGTAAAGCGAACGTTGAAACTAATGAGAGAGAAGCAAAAGGAAGCAACGTCCCTCTACAAGAGCTACCATATTCACAAGAAAGTAGTGGAAAAAGCCGATGTTTGACAAAGCGCCTGTAGAGAAGTGAAATCATGTGACTCTAAACTGAAAACGTCGTCTGGCCCGATCAACCAGTACGCAGTTGGAAGCGAAGAACAGCGTGACGTAACTTATCAAAGGTGGCAGTGTGAGCAACAGCAAACACCTTTAAGTGAAATAGAAGCCAAATTAGAACGACAAGACATTCATTTCAACCTCACAGATCAACACCAACATGTTGCTAATACACCTCGTCCTATTTTATGTAGAAACAAACAGTGCCAGAGAAGAATTCCAAGGAGACTGACATATGCAGATAACTGTTGCCGAAACCTAGCTCCGACGCCAAAAGCTGAATGCCATGTACAACCGACGTGCTCGCATCAACCACAAGAAGATTACNACAGCCATTGCGTGGCTCACACAGCATGCAATGACTACCAGGATCCTCGTAACTGAATGTGGCAGCAACCGTACATTTGCAATAGGCAAGTGGGTCCATACATATCAAACCCATCGAGTGACGTACATATGTCTACCAGGCACAGTAAAACTCGAGAAGAATATCGATATAAGAGAGACAAGCAACCACGTAAGGCAAGGGAAGTTAGAAAACCGACACAGACCAGACAGAAGCGATGTCCTGTGAGTTCTTCAGACAGTAGTGACAGCAGCAGCAGTTTGAGCAACGGTAGTGCAGACAGTGAAGATAGCTTAGTAATACTGAAGTTAGACGATAGCCGTAAAAGGATCAAGTTTAAGAAGCAGAGCAGAGATAACGACAACAGAGAAGTGCCGTCTAAACGTAGCGAGATAAAGGAGTCAACGAAACACGCATCAAGCGAAAACCGTAGAATCACACAATGGAAAGCGAAGAGAAGCGTGTGCAAAGAAGAGCCGTTTGACAACTACGAACCGAAGGCAATACTCAAGCACCATGCAGGACGGGTGAACTCACGAAGAAATAAATTTGATGTGGACTCTTCGAGTGCCGAAGCATGGACAGAACCTCGACAGGCGAGCAAGAAGCCAGCGGTACAGAGAAGCAAAAAGAGCTTACTCGAACAGGACACGAATAGTAAAATAGAAGCTCGTAGACAACATGAAGCCNAAAGGAACTATTTGTCGAGTGGAGACGACAGCAACACTGACGGAAGCGGTGTAAAGGAGACGGCAGAGNACGAGCACATTGCCCAATCTGGAATAGTCGAGAATACGGCAAGTTTGAAAAGAACATGTAACCTGCCCGCACGTTCGGAGAAAGTAGTGTTTGTAGACGTACGCAAAAGGTTCCCGGAAGAAGCTGTGGTGTTATTTACCCCAAAAGGCGAAGGGATGGTGCAAAGAGGAATATATGCTACAAACAGTATTGCCAGAGTTAACGCACAGGGAGAGATACCCATACGAGTTATAAATGTGTCAGACGACAAACTGTTTACTGGGGATAGACCGATAGGGAAAGTAGAACGCTTGAACTACAATCCATCCTATACGGCATATCCTGAAAAGCAGAACCATCATACTTATGTGAGTCAATACTCAAATGGGTACCAGAAGTATGTGCCAGAGGGAGAACTAATAAGGAGAGAAGATTTCGATTTGTCTCATCTCAGCCCTCAACGAGCAAATCAAATGTGGGACTTATTGTGGGAGTTCAAAGACGTGTTCGCTAAAACCGAGTAACGATTAGCAGTTACAAACTTGCTTGAACATGAAATAATTCTACAACCTGGAGCTAGACCTATACGACAGAGAGCCTACAGGGTGTTCCAGAAACAGAAACAAATTCTGGATGAGCAAATACGGAAATTACATCAAGCAGGGATTATAGTACCAACGGTTTCACCGTATTACTCCCCAATTCTCCTCGTGAAGAAGTCTGATGGTAGTTATCATCTTTGCGCAGACATGCGCCAGGTCAATGCGCAGGTGGTAAAAGGCTCCTATACACTGCCGAACATAAATGACTCTTTAACCAAACCGAGCGGAAATAAAGTGTTCAGCACATTGGATTTTAATTCAGGTTTTAATCAAGTCAGTTTGAATGAAAGTTCGAGACCAATAACAGCCTTTTCCTGCGGACGTGAATAGTGGATGTGGACTCGCCTAGTACAGGGAATGACCAACTGCCCCACCACTTTCCAACGTTTAGTGGATTTGCTCTGCGCAGGGTTAGAAAGGTCGTGGAACTTCATGATTTACGTAGATGATGTGATCCACTTTACCCCAGATTACGACTCACACGTAGAAGGACTGAGATCATGCTTCGTTCGATTGAGAAGTGCTAATTTGAAACTCAAACCCAAGAAANGCAAATTGGCAACATCCGAATGCAAATATCTAGGTCACATGGTATGTGCCGAGGGCATAAAAGTCGAACCCAGCTACGTAGAAAGAGTGAAAGGGATAAGACGACCAGCTACTATCAATGATGTACGCTAATTCATCGGTTTGACCGGATACTACAGAAGATTCATAGGAGACGTCCGCTCATTCATCGGTTTGACCGGATACTACAGAAGATTCATAGGAGACTACTCGAGAATAGCAGCCCCGTTAACAGCCTTGATTTCAGAGAAGACTCCATTCCACTGGAGCCACGAATGTGAGTGAGTTTTCAACCTACTCAAAGAAGCCCTAGTNTCAGCAGAAGTGCTCAGATATCCTGATTTCGAAAGAGAGTTCATTCTAAGTACAGACCCGTCAAACTACGTCATAGGGACAGTTCTTGAGCAGCCGTACCCTGAAGGAAATCGACCAGTGGGTTATTTCAGCAAAAAACTTTCAGGAGCCGATCTTAATTACTCGACCATCAAGAAGGAGTTAATGGCGATAGTGAGATCTATAGAGTATTTCAGAACGTATCTGTGGGGACTACCAAGCTTCAAAATAGTGTCGGATCACAACCCACTAAGGTGGCTACGAAATCTCAAGAATCCGAGCAGGCGTCTTTGTCGCTGGTCAATACAGCTACAAGAGTACAATTTCGAGATGGTAATAAAACCTGGAGCTCAACACAACAGCGCTGATGGGATTAGTACATTATTGGTAGACGACGACGACGAAGAAAAGCAAGCAAGCACAAGCAAACAACCGAAAGTTCAGATGGTAAACAAGCGTCATAAGAAAGTGCCTGTGAAGATCGAAGAAGAGTACCAGGAAGAACAAAATGAGTCGTCAAGCAGTTCGCGGACGACAGAGACAGAAAGCGAGGATGAAGAGCAGAGTTACCGCAAGAGGAAGACAACATTTTGAAGAAGGCCCTTCAACACCAGAAACGAGGAGAAAGCATAAGCGAAGTAATAGCAGTCTGCAAAGTGTCAAAATACCAGTGTTAGATAACAGTACTTGAAAAATGAGAAGATAATTGAAGAACAGGGAAAAGAGCACCAATACGCGAGTATCAGGGAAAAGCTATTAGCGAGTATACCCGTACCAAATTTCGTGTTAGGACAAAACCAAATCGTTTTCAAGAAGTCATGGGATTCTCGANGTGATGAGAGTGCACAGTTATGTGTTCCGAAGCTAATGGTTGAGCACGTCCTTAAGACCAATCACGACGGAATCTTTTCCGGACATTTNTCGGTAGAAAAGACGACGAAGCGAATCCAGCAAAATTATTGGTGGGCAACGATGGTCAAAGATATCAAGCAGTATTGTAAGACCTGTAATTTGTGTCAGGAGTACAAGAATCCACCGATCAAGAAGGCACCTTTACACTTCAATGATACGTGTGAAGCAGATTACCCTTGGCAGTCGATCGGAATGGACATCAACGGCCCCGTAACCAAGTCAAGTGAAGGTCACAAGCACATCTTGGTAATTCAAGACTAAGTTACTAAGTTTCCAGAGGCCTTCCCCCTTCGAGAGATCAGTTCCAAGACCGTAGCCAAAGTACTACTCGAGGAGAAGTTTGCAGATATTCTGTGCCCGAGAGATTAATGACAGACAAAGGAAGCAATTTTATTAGTGACATCTTTTCGGAGATATACGCCAAGCTAGGAATAAACAAGCTTAACAGCTCGGCATGGCACGCTCAGTCGAACGGTAGCGTGGAAAGATTGAATTGAGTTATAAAAGGAACTCTTCGTTATTGGCTAGACGAAAACCAAAGAAATTGACATGAGATCCTGCCTCTATGTCTTTTGGCCATAAGAACTAGCATACACACTTCAACCAAGTACTCACCGTACTTTTTGACTTATGCACGGGATCCTCAGCTACCATATACGCTTCTGAATAAGCCAATTAAGAATTATGCAATCGGAGAAAATGACGCAGGCTATGTGCCAGAAGTACTAACTACAATGCAATTAGTATATAACAACGTGAAGCAGAATATGAAGAAAGTTGCGGAAGCAAATCAAAGGTACAGAGCCAAGAACTCAAGATCGGAAGTGTTTGTTTTAGGTGATATCGTGTACATGTCGAACATGGCAANGAAACCGGGACTAACAGCAAAGTTCATAAAGAAGTACTGGGGACCATATAGGATAGTTCAAGACCTAAGCAAATCTGTGTACGTGCTAAAACATCTGTGTAACCCAAAAGACAAGTTTAGAATGGTACACATCGATCGTCTTAAGGGAGCGCATATAAGGAGCCCGTTTCCGGGAGATACGGAAATAGAGGATGCGTTGACTCCGAAGGGGATTTAGACATCGATTGGACGCTAATGGCCCAGCCACACCCAAATAGGACTACAGTGAGGAGCGAACCAGCTGCGGAACCATCAACTAGTAAAGCGAAGGAAATACCAGCTAGCGGACAAGGTGANCAGCGAGATTCGAACAACAAGACTACTGAACGCGGGTACAATCTGCGAAGTAAAGGAAAGTCAACGACAGTGCTAAAATTGCGACTGCCCTGAGTTCGTACCAGCTGCCCTGATCGAAAGCCAAGTCGTAAGCGAAACTAATAGACGAGACACGACGTCTTCTATGGAAGTAGAAGTTGGTTCGAACAGCCGGAGCGTGTCAAGTAACGCAGAACCGAACTTAGAGGANATACCTGAGGTAGTCCAACCTGAGGTATTAGAAGTGATAAACGACAAGAATGAAGAAAGGAACCTGAAGGTAAACGGAGCGAAGTCTCAACAGGATGAGGTGCAGGATTCCAGACAGTATACCGAAGTGTATGGCGTAAGGACTAGGGACGTTCCGAGGCAACAGAAGGGTTCGAGACCAAGAGCGCCTTTTCACATGCAGCCAGCTTCGGGAAATTATGCAAGCGGTAACGATAACGGACAATCCATTTCGCCTGGAATTCTGAATCGAAGCTACGGAGCGAGTTATAATGGTCAAGCTCAAGGAAGTAATTTTGGGAACAATTACAACCAGCCATTCACTGGTAACGGAGGCGAACCAATTTACCCTCAAAGTCGGTAAAACTTGCGAAGTAGAGGAGCGCCAATGGTTCCGGAAACGTTCAACCAAGCAGGATGGAGCAAAGTTTATCACGATGCAGGACCTTTCCCCAATGCGATGAATGGTAACACAGGAATGAAAAATATTGCGCGTCAACAACTGTTTCCTAACATGGAAGTGCAGAACATGGCCTATCAACGACCATTTTCCAACCTGGAGGGTCAGATGATGCAGCGCAACTATGTAGATCCAAATCAAGGCACGCAAGTCACCGATGGTTCAGGTGCACTGACGCTGCAAGGATATCAGCAAGACAGCCAAAGAGAAAATGGACTAGTCAGCGAGTCTACCGATCCAGACGATGTAGACGATACAGAGGACGGAAGTGANGAAGAGGAAGATAGTAATCAAGGCCTCGGCATACGGTATCTAATGGATAAGTTTTCTGGGTATTTAGATGAAATACATTTGCAGTATGAAGTGCCTGATGAAGCTAATAAGCAGGAGATGTCGTCATTACTAGAGGCATCTAGGAATCTTTCGCAACTTATGACAGAACTAGGAGTTAAGGTAGATAAAGTTGTGACGAGAAAAGAAGACCCAGATTTGGAGTACCTGATGGAGGATATGAAGCGAGAAGCAGACGACCCATACTCAGACGAAGAAGTAGAAGTAGATGTGGAAGCTGCTAACGCTAAGGCACGACAGATGNTTCTCCAAGCAGTAGAAAACTGTAGAAGAACTAATCGCGAGAGTATGCCAAGTACCCTCTCCCAGTTCACAGAATCAGAGGTTTAGGACACGGACACGACAGAAGAGGAAGGAGGACCTTCCGAAGCCGAAGAAATGTACTGGTGGCCAGAAATGAATGTCAGAAACCAAGGTGACGGTCACAGATTTGTAGAACAAAAGAAAAATTTTCACTAACTATTGTCTTGGAGACGTTAAACAAAATGATGGAACTAGGAAACAGATAAGTAGTTAAGGAGGGAAAGTCGTACGTAGGAGATACAGTCGACGAAGAGTATACTTCGATGGAAAAAGGAGAAACAGACGAAGATTATAGTTTAAGGAAGCTACAGAGGACGTTCATTGACGAAGAAAAGGAGGCAACGCAGGTAGAAGCGAAGCCGATAAGTGATGATATGGGGGAAATAGATGGAGAACCAGACCAGGGAGATAAACCATGCCAGGTTCAATCGCCCGAAGCTACTGGATCGACAGCGCAGCCATGGAACGAAGGCCACGATAGATCCGACGAAGTTCAAGAGTAGAATAGTCTAGTGGAAGGACTACCCCAAGCTCAATCGTCGCCAGTAGACGTTNCCGAAAAGAAGACTAGCAGAGACGTCCCCCAAGATAACCTACGGACGAGAATAATGCTACGATTTGGGTATATGCTTGGTCTTACGGTACCATACAATGGAGAAGATGAAAATTGCAATGGTCCAGAGGAAGGATAAACCCAAACTCATTCGTCACTACCACAAGAAGCGCAAGGTAAATTAGCAGGTCGAGAAGACGTACCGACGGCCAGTCAACTGCCAGATGAGGCTGGTAACGACGTCCCGAATCCGGAATTCAGTAAGGCTACCGATTCAGATGGTTTAGTCAACAAGATTAGTAAGGAAGTTCCCCGAAATAACTTGGAGGCGAGGATACTGCTAAGATTTGGATCCATGTTCGGCGAACCTTCTGGCGAACCAAATGAAGAATGGGTTTGATGAAATAATGTGTATTAGTATAGAATTTTAGTTAAGTTAGTTTTAGTATTAGAGTATAAGGAAGTAATTTGTTAGATTTAAGGACAAAGAATTGTGTAATACTTTAGTGATGTTCTAAAATTAGTGTAGAGAGTAAGTATTTTAAGGATTGGTGAGGAATGAACAGTATGTTGTTTGTTTATTTGTTTTGTTTACTTATAGAATTGGAAATCATGATGAGCGAATCGAGTAAGAAGATATTGTATTCTCTCATGGTGCTAACGGTGACAACAATTACTAAGGGGGAAAGTAGTCCGAAACAGATACAGGAAAAAGACTTTAAGACAGTGAACGAGTGCATTTTCGTAGATGGAATGCAAAGATGCACTGCCAAGCCGTATAAGCTGTTAAGACATATACCTTTTCCCGACACAGCATGTTTTAAGGCGGATTGTAACCACTGCATAGTTTCTGTTGAAAGCAGAGTAGTAGGAAACAATGCTTTGCACGAAGCTACAACGTTTGTATTGTCAGTAGACACAGAGAAGACGGGCCTGGCAAAACAATATGTGTGCAAGGACCGCGGATTTTAATGTGCTTGTCAGACCGGTGTGTGTACTGGGGCTCAGGACTATTGCGACAGAGAGCCCTGTACAACCAACNCTAGTTGTAATTGTTCGATAGTGAGCATGAAGGCTCACATGACTGCATACGTTGGCGATGATCCGATCCTAGACCCAACCGTGGTATCTTATGCAGTTTGTGTGTACAATAAGACAAACAAGTTGAGGCGCAACAGGAGGGATCATNCAAACAACGGAGACAGTGTCAGTGAACAGAAGAGAGCCAGAGAGACTGATGACATAGAGATCGACGAATACGAAGTAGGAGTTCATGCTGCGGGAAGATTACTGATGAGAAAGGATGGCGTAGAATATAAAACCAATGTGGCTGAAGGAGCTGTTGTCTCCATACCAAAGGAGTTATCGAGACAACCTGGGCAGCTATTNGTATTGTTGACCTACAGTTCAGGGGTAACAATGGAAAAGCATTTCTACCTTCCTGAAGAAAGCGAACGAGACATCTGTCGTAAGTCATTGCGTCAAATCCTGAGCATGGATACGATCAGGAAGTTTCATTGTTTACCAGCAGCAGTAAGTGTAATGACGTATGTGATAACGGCGATATTAGTCTGCAAAATAATGCGATATGCAGTATGAGCATTAAGAAACATAGCTTTTACGTGCAGACTCGTGTTCAAAACAGTGAGATTTGTAGTTAAAGTCATAGGATTTTCATTAATAGTGTTGTGGTGTGGATTAGTGAACGTGCTTGAGAGTTAACGTCCAATCGGAATAAGTTGCTGGAACGCGTTTGCAAAGTGCGTCAACAGGATCACGCGACGGAGGATAGGAGCAGGGATGTACTTGTTGCCCCTGTATGTGACCACCCAGCTGGTTCCTACGAAGGAAGCCATGTTTAACCATCATCAGGTAATGGTGTCCAGGGCGAACCATTGTCTAGAGACTTTGATTGGTACTTACTGCAAAATGTCTTCGGAAGCGGAGATAACGTTGGATGCGTTGAAGTCATCGACGTGCGTATGGTTTTAGAGACAACAGTTCCGGCGCTGACAGAGGAATCGCTGAGATATCCAGAAGTTACTCACTGTTAACCTGCCGATTCAGGAAGCACGCATTGCCCTTAATAGACTCACAAGGATGTCTGTTTTACCGATGGTTCCTGATTCCTAATCACGATGACAAGTATGAAGTGAGGAAAATAATGGGTAAGCATTGTGAAGCGAAAATGAAAGTGTCATATGGAACTCATCAAGATGGATGAGTAGAAACTGTGTCTCACGTAGCGAAGAGTGTTAATTGAGTGAATATAAAAGTTTTAGGTAGTTTCGACAAACAAGGGTTTATAATCACGGAGAAGCTTATTAGCAGGGTGAGTGGTGAAGCAGCCGACTACATCGACCAGGCGAGCAATCTAGGTAGACCCCGGAAGTTGGACGTAGGAGATGTACAATCACCAGATACCTCAGCGATGGACTTTATTTTTGCCGAAGATATGATGGCATGTACAATCTACGAGGACCACGCCAGGTGTGAGTAGAAGCCCTGTGAGAGGCTAAAGTTTTGGATTGTGTTCTAGGCAGTCAGTCGGACAAGTTCTCAGCTAAGGTAAGCTAGTTGGCTCTGAGACCAAAGCGCTGAGAAAAGAAATGTTTTAATGTGTACATACAGCGACACAAATGGTTGTAAAATTATAATCAAGTGAAGTGGACGTCCATGAGTTTCGTTCGTACCACTTTGACAGCAGTGCCGAAGGAGATATTTAGCCGTATTTTCCTGACGACGGAGATCTAGCATATGAGCGTTCTGGGGTGAAACCTAGAAATAAAAGAGGAGTTTAAAAGGTACGTCATGAATTCTTATTTGTAAAACCAGTTAGCTGTTAGCTAACACCAAATTAAAGTAGAGGTTAAGATGTTTAAAAATATTTGCACGAATTTGTAAGCCATGGTGCAGTTTATTTAGCTTTTACCACGAAACAGAAGTTTATCTCCGGCATCGAACCCATGCCCCTATTAAACAGCTATAATGAAGATAAATATCAAGTAAGCTAGGGTGTTCCGTTCCAGTATCGAAACCATGTCTTCATGCCGGTAACAAGGCTTTTTAAAAGGTTTTACATACACACACATATATATATATATACATATACATAAAGAACTCCCCCCCTTACACTCTCCCACTTAATCCTGAATATTCCTCTCTCCTCCTGACCCACCCTTTCCCACTTAATTATGGATATTCCTCTCTCTTCCTGACCCACCCTCTCCTAAATAATTCTAAATATTCCTCTCACCTCCTGACCCAGAATCTCCATCGTAATCCTGAATATTCCACTCCCATCCTGACCCAACCTCTCCCTCTTAATTCTGAATATATTTATTTTTTCCTGACCCACCCTCTCCCTCTTAATCCTGAATATTTCTCTCTTCTCCTGACTCACCTCTCCCTGTTAATTCTGAACATTCTCTTCTCTTGACCCACCCTGTCCCTCTTAATCCTGAATATTTATCTCTTCTCCTGACCCACCCTGTCCCTCTTAATCCTGAATATTTCTCTCTTCTCCTGACCCACCTCCTCCCTCTTAATCCTGAATATTTATCTCTTCTCCTGACCCACCCTGTCCCCCTTAATCCTGAATACCTCTTTTCTCTTGACCCATCCCCACCCTCTTAATCCTTAATGTTTCTCACTCATCCTGACCCACCCTATCCCTCTTAAACCTGAATTGTCTCTCTTCACCTGACCCATAAACACCCTGTCATTAGAAAAAGCCAACCCAGCTTCCTTATAATCCTGAATATTCCTCTTTCCTCCTGATCCACCCTCTCCATTAAGAATTCTGAATATTTATCTCTTCTCCTGACCCACCCTATCCCTCTATGTTTAATACCTTTAGCCCCCTTTTATTTTACCTTTGCATCTGCAAATTTATAGACTATTGTAGAAGCAACTTGAAAAATCAAGAATTTCCTGGAATATTCTACAGTACTGTAAATGATCCACATTTAGATGGAGTATTCCAGCCTTTTCTAGGATAATGTATCTACTTTTAGTCTCCTGTAAATTTTGTTCTTCCGAGAGCCATTTGAAAACGTATAGAGTTATTCTGCAATTATATCCAACCAGTCACAAGCCTTCCTTATAGCTTTTTCTAGAACAGTATAAGTATTTGGTTCCTTGAACAATCATTTGAAAATATAGAGGCCTATCCCCAACCAATCAGAAGCCTTCATCTATTCAGCTATTTCTAGACCAATGGAAACTATACTTTTCCAAGAGCCGCTATGTTTTATACCTTAGCTCCCTTTTATTTCACCTTTGCATCTAGAAATTTCTATACTATTGTAGAAGCAACTTTAAAAATCCAGATTTGCTGATTTATTCAACAGTACTGTAAATGATCCTCATTTAGATGGAGTATTCCAGCCTTTTCTATATTAATGTATCTATTTCTAGTATCATGTAAATTTGGTTCTTCCAAGAGCCATTTGAAAACAGAGTTATTCTGTCATTATATCCAACCAATCACAAGCCTTCCTTATAAATCTTTCTAGAACAGTATAAGTATTTGGTTCCTCCAAGAATCATTTTAAAATGTAGAGATTTTTTCCAACCCAATCAGAAGCCTTTCTCCATATAGCTATTTCTAGACCA
>KZ873222.1:20847-36120 GCA_003456935.1 Machilis hrabei
GTTAAAGCTGCAGGCTGTGTGAATATTGTATGTTTCTTATTACCCCATCTTCCCCTAATGATACTGATACTGATTATCGGCGATTCTTCCGATATTGTGATTTATCGGTGATTGACAGAATAAGAATACAAAGAATNGTTCAAGAGCGAGATAACGAAAAGGTAAATGACATTTGTCTATTCTTGAAATAACTATTTGTCATTACCCTAATTACTGCCAAGTGAATGGCTACTAAATCAAGTTTTGGAATAAAACTGGGTTTTCCGATACGATAAGCAGATGCGCTATTATTTAATCTTCTGGTGTACAGCGCTTAAACGTTAATACGAAAACNCGTATTATATCGGTTCAAAAATATTGAAAACTGACGACTCNAATAGTTGTACGACTGGCATTACTCCCACCTCACCGGCAGCGATGGTGAAGCCCATAACGGAGTGCTTGATTACAGAGGACCGTGTTAAACGGCGTTAGGGAGCAACATATGGAATAGGTCTATTCCTCAATTTAAAAATTAACACAAATAAACATTAAATAATAAAATATAATAGCCCAGAACAAGAGGGCAACAAATATTGTCAGTCCAGACAACAAAGAAAATATTAAAGTTCCATAAAAGCAAAAAATAGCATTTTCTTTTAATAAAAGCTTCTGTACATTTATTTTCTAACTGCAGCATCAGTATTTATTCACGCCATCTTTCATAACCTTCATTTACCAAGATAACGTTTATCACTTTTTTTTTATTTTTATACATATAAAAAAGTAAAGTAAGCCATGCATGGCATATTGTNTTCTGTACGAAAGTATCACGGTCTGCATCGCTGCCGGTCACATGGACTACGTTCGCGTGCATAGTATTCAATGTTACTTCTGTCTTCCCCCTTCATCTTTTTAATTTCTCCACTTCTCTGCTATTGCATCTATTCCCTCCTCTATTTTTCTTTTATTTTAAGTATCTGTAATATAATATTATTCTACAATTTAAATATAAAATAGTAAGGGACCAGGAAATATCGGTGAAACTGATTTGGTATCGTGTATCGGTTTTTCAAGTATTGTTACAACACTAATGAATACAGTACATGTCCTCTATCTGGCATTTTTGTTGACCTTCTACAACAGATGCAATTATATGTTCTATATAACTTTGCTATGTTGTAAATCTCGAAAAATTAAAAGATATAGTTTAAGCTTTTAAATATAACCCAACTCGAATTTTATTTTTAAACTCAAACCTAACTTAAGAAAGTAAAGTTCAAAATGAGCAACTATTCCAATGCTGCACACACCTAGGCTTTCAATGAGAATATATTCTTGTAAACACTCCCATCAAATTCAGTCAGATCTCTGCTGCTAACTCCTACTTCGAAAATGGCCTCAATAATAACAAAAGAAACGCTAGCAATCTTAACTATCCATCCAACCCTTCGCAATTTGCATTACAAATACCCATCTGTCTCGCGTTATTTCTCTTAAAGGAAAACTGCATAGACATCCAATCAAAATGCTGCACAGATCAGACATCAGTACAGGACGTTCTGGAAACAGGAAAGACTCGACGTCGACAGACGACTATGAAAAAGATGAGTAAAGGGAACATAACGATAAGTAGGACAAGAAATAAAATATGAAGTTGGGGAGATTTTCCATCGCTTGGTTTTAATGTCCGATTCGTCTTCGGTCAAATGGAAATCCCATTCACATCGTTGTGCCACTCGCTCGACACAGTCAGTGGCGAGTTCTTTTACATTAAACACTTCTAACGTCCCTTCTGGATGATGCCTACGATCATACCTTACTGTGGAGTGCATCACAGGCAGAATCACACGATAACCTTTCGTACTCAGGGCTAGGAGGCAGCTCCGGGGTTTAAACCAGAGACCTCGTGATCAGGAGGTGTGTACTATACCACATAGCCCCATTCAGAAACAACTGTACATTTTATAAAACCTAGGCATTTTCTACAGTAGTACACTTTACAATAAAAGTTCACAGATCTTTGCCTCGCACACACTGCTAGAAAACAAAAAAACCTGCAGAAACACCATTTTTCTATATCGCTGCACAAAACTTCATTCCCGCAAAGAATATTTAACAAACCTCCAACGGGTAATCTGGGAGAGCCAGTGACAAACTGCACAAAACGTCTCTGTTCTTCACTGTCGTATTCACCAAGAATTTCAACTAGGAAACGTATCGCTCTCGAATCCGGCGTGTAGCCGTGATCGGGCCGACAGCATTCTAGTAAAGTTTTAACATCCCAGCGTTCCAAAGCACCAGCACCACAAAACACGGATTCCAATTCGTCTGGATAGAACATGGAGAGCTGACTCAGCTGAAACACGGATTCAAAACCTTCGCGGAAAGCCTCCATCTGNCGAGATATGCCTTCTACGAGGAACCAATGGCTCACGAGCTAAAAGAGAAAAATCAATCGTTTACTCGAGAGACTTAACAAAAACGCGACGGCCATGTTCAAGACAGTTTTTAATGAGAACTCTTTATTATCTTTAGGTTTTAAAGGCCAATCACCCCTAGAATTTTATCTATCTTGTTGCATTTCAATCTTCATCCATTATTCTAAGTCTGACCGTTATTAGTTTAAACATGCGCATATCTCTAATCTAAACTCCTTTACTGAACATTACCCATTGTCTGATTTATTACCTCTGCTTGCTATGTTTCACGAGATATCTCGTCTAGTCATTTTTAAATCACTGCTGAGAATTTGTAGAATTGGAGACTGTGACTTCATCAAACATGTCAAACCAGTCTNGAAGTAAGTCGCCATCGTTTCTAGAATAATTACCAATATAACACTGCTGTGTCTTCCTCAGGGAAGCTACATCAGCATACAGCGAAACATTGGGAAACATTCCAGAAATGAGGGCGCGTAACAGCCCGACGGGTTCATCGTGTTCTCTGATGAGAATTGTTTGAAATTTTTCTCCGCTCTGGGATTCGAAACCACAACCCACTGCAAAATGAAGGCTTAAATGCAGCAAGAGAAATAAAATTCAAGCGATGACTGACCTTGAAAATGAAACTGACATAGGATAGGAAATGTTTTTGTTTTTTACAGTTGGCTGAAGACAGNGGGAAAAATACATCATAGTGCTAAAAAAAAGTGTTAACACCAGAGGGGGGAAAATTATGCCATTAACATATGCGAACAAATGGGCAATAAAAAAAGGTAACCACCTAGAAACTAATTTTAATCTCTTTACCTTTATGTACTGGTCTACATTATGGATGGTGAGCAGAAGTTCTCTGCCACCTTTTCTGATCTCCAGTGCCGGATTGCCAGGCAGGGTGAAATCCAGTCCGAGATCACTGAGGGGGCAGCCATCCAAACCCAAATGCTCCACGGCTTCCTTTCGCTGCTGTGCATTCAGGGTCGGATCGGCCAACAACCGATCGCGTTCCGCGGCGACGGACTGCAGTCTCCTCAACGTTCGGTGCACTTCCGGTCGTACGTGCCTCAAGTCTGCGAGTTCCAAGCACCCTTCTTGCCCCAAAAGCCAGCGATAAAACACGACGCTGAACGGGAGGTCGAGCATCCTCGAATCCATCACTGCTTTGGCCATCAACTTGCCTAGAAATCTGAATTTACTCTTAACTCTCGACGAAGCGGGAACTTTGGCTCCTCGGCCGAGAGGCGAAGGGAAGAGGCCGACGGGACTGAACACGTATTCTGGAGCGCTGTCCGACACGTCGCCGGCATGCACTCTCTCTCCCAGCCACAGATCGAGGTCTGCCCGCTGTAGTTCTTTTGATACTAATGCATAGAATTCTAGAGTTGGACCTAGACCAGTTCCCACCTGAAAAAAATGAAGAAATATGTTTAGGGTTTTTATTTTGATCAGAACACAGTAAGATATATTTTGAATAATATTTTAGATAAAAGATACAAAAGCTACAGGATAATGATATTTTTAACATCACAAAGAACTATTTAAAATATTTATCAATACCCGCAAGTCTAGAAGCTGATCAAAATTGAAAATAATATCAACTTCGATACTATTCTCTGAAAATTTATTACATTTCGGAGGGATACATTTAATGTAAATAGATTTAGTTACATATGTGCACCAGTGGGCATGATCATCATAAATGAGGTGACCAAATCCCCACAGTACAATGAAATTAAGTTGGCACCACATTACAAGACTTTTAAACAAATGCCTGTCGAGTTCTTATAGGGGAATATAATAATCTACAACATCTCTGACATGTCACATTACCAAACACTGTAGTTAAAAAAAATTTGTTTTCCTTGCATGTAAACATGGTGTAAACAAATATCCCCCAATTTTCTCTATCAAACATTAATTGTTGTAGAAAATCTTGAAAATACTAAGTCTCTATATTCAAACAACCCACGAGATCTAAAACAAAATGCTCTCCAATTACCTCATTTTCGTACTGCACCTCCAGAAGGGCTCGAGAGGCACCCAAGTCTTGGATAACTTGCTCCGCTTGCTTCAGGATGTCGTCGCGCGAGATCGTACGTTTCCGCCTGTCCAATCGAGGAGTCACGCGTTCTTGGCTGTCGGACGAACCGAGCTCCGGCACGGAGTCCAAAAGGCGCTGCAAAGCTCTGTCTCGATCGAAGGAGACCGCGTAGAAAAGCAGTTGGCGAGTCTCAAACGGGAGGAGGAACGGGCTGAAACACAAACGAGTACTAATGACAAAGCATCGCACTTAGAACAAGATCAATATAACGGGACACTTCACAACAGAGTGAAATGCAAATGGTCACACTAACTTAAATTTTACAAATTATAAATATATATAGTCTCTGCTTAAAAGTAACATGTGCATGCAGTTCATGCTCCTGCCAAAGCTCTTAAACTACAAGCACTCCTAATAGAAGTGTAATGGTTTTCATCTGCCATGAGTTCCTTGAACAATTTTTTTTTTAAGCTGGAGGTATAACTCATCTTATCTTTCTTCTAAACTGGACGCACACAAGTTCAAACAAAGGTGTCGACACATAATTACACATTTTGTGTCATCCTGTTCCACGATCATTTAACACTGCCTCGAACATTTTAACATTGACTCAAGACCCCACATTTCATCGCAAACTCTCAAAACATTTGCTACTGCGCATGTGCCACCACTCATTTTTAAAGTTTGTAGTTCTCAAGCAAATATTAAGAAAATACAATTACAAAAATCCTTTACTCTGGTGTTATGTACTTTCTCCCCAGTTTCTGTTCCTTTCTGATTTTACATTCAGCTTGCTGAAACATGAAACGGAAATCCAGTCCAGTGAAACTTGAATGTGTGTCCGAAAACCCACTAAACTTTAATATATTTTTGTTTTTAACTGGGTGAACTGACAACACCAAGGCTACTTTATCATCATTGTTCAGTGACAATGTTAAAGATATGCCAACCTCACACAACAGTTATACATTTAGATTCTTTCATCTTGCTTGTTCCATTGACCAAAATAGCTTTTTTTTCCATGATACAAAAGTTGTTTAGTTTGATCCTGTGTGCCTTAAACAATCAAAATCACTCTCATCCCCAAAACATCAAGCCTGCGTTATCTCAACTGGTACTCCCAATTTCCACATAACTGATCGAAACTGTATTTTGGTTAATGCAAAAGTCTACAACCCAAGAGAAAAACTAAAAATCTCTCGACATCCAAATTCGTAACACATTTTTACTTACCAAGCCAAAGCAATCTGTTGAAGCCAAGACGGAAGATTTCCGGTCATTATAACTAAGGGGTCCTGAAGTTGACGACTAGCTTTCGCTGCTATTTTGGAATTGATGAACTCCTACAAAAGAAAAACACATTTAATATAATTTCAATGATAATTATGTGGACAAATTTTTCACTTTGATATTTGACAAAATATTACCTGAGAAGGAAGGATCGGAGGACCTTCGCTCGCATCACTGGAATACAAAGTACCCCAATTGCGGTTGAGAGCGTGCAGCACTCGCAGAAGGCAGAGCACTTCCAGGGACTTGTCCGAGACGATGACGGAATCGGGTAGTCGCTGGCACAGGAAAGGCTGCAGAGGCGAGTGTGGTGTTGGGACGACCCCTGTTGAAATAAGGAGAGGAATCGTCAACTCGTGTCTCACAAAAACTGCAATTTCTTCAAGTTTGCTTTTTACAAATCCTTCCTATTCTCCAAATGGTCACGCATACAAAAAATAAANACTTATTTAAGTTTGGACCACTTAAGTTACATATGATGATAATAATGATAAAATGTGGAGTCAACAGGTCATTTCAAGACAATGAAGAGTGCTAATTTAGATCACTCGGCAAAACTTCAAAAAAAGGAAAGAAATGCTATACCATTATTTTTTAATTTGCTGGGTATTATTTGTCTGTTAACAAAAGGAATGAAAACATTATCTTATATTATTTCTCTTATTGTTTGTTAAAAAGGAGTGTCGTCAGCATATTAGCTATGCATGTCACATTATTGTACGATCCATTAACCACTTCAATCACCTCCAGGGAAGAAATTGTGCTATTGGACAGCAACTTTCTTACATGCGACTTAAGTGAAATGAATTTGGAAAATTAAAAAAGTGTGAAATGCGGAGAAATACCTTGCATTTAATTTAAAGTTAATTAAAGTCTCCCACCGTTTAAAAATAAGGCCAAACTATCCAAAACATACAGGTTCAAATTAAATTAAGTTCTGAAAACCTTCCATCACAATAAGCTCAAGGCATTGTTCTATACTTCTTTTTTAATTTGTAGAATTTGTTCCACGTAATCCACAAATAGAGCAATATGATGTCAGATTTTGATTCGATTATTTGCGTTTATGGTCCCATGGTACCGACTGCGATCATCGTCAAGTGAATTCTGTGAGCAAGTTCTGCAGGAACAGAGAGTATTATCATCGCCTTTGGGTTACATTCATTCAGAGTTGAGATACAGATGGTTCATAAAATTGTAAGCCTTTTTTTGGCTACAGAATGTTGTAATTGGGTACCCGAGTTCTAAAATCAGACACTAATATAGTTGTTAAATTAGCAACTCTCGGCTATTTAATTATATCATTAATTGAATGGGTGTCCGGAAGAAGGACCTATGTTTCGTTTTCTAAATTTTACAGGGGCCCCAAACAACGATGAAGCTGCTAAATTGCATTAATACAAAGACGCTCGAGTAACATAGGCCCTTCTTCTGGACACCCATTCAATTTATGAAACATTTGAAGTTGACAACATTTAGAAATAGGTTGAACTTTGTAGAGTATGCCTAAGCACTGAACATGTAAATTAGATGTGTATATTTTCATTTGTAAACAGCTAATATCAATCAGGGTAACAGTCNATCACGTCCATTCATTATTTAGTTTCATATCGTGTAATTTTAGAGACATGACTACATAATTACTATGTATCAAGCATGTTACGAACAGTTAAAGTACATTAGTAAGATGCCAGTAACATGTTAGAATGCAATTTGTAATTACTGGCATACGTTCTTCCCGTCTTCCATTTTTTTTTCCACTCGAAGGAAAGAAATTAATTTCTTCCGGTAGAAAACCAAACCTGGGCAACAGTTACACTTTTTGTCGCAAAACTGCTGAAGTGCCGTAACATCGGTTAATTATTTCCACTGAAATCTAGCCGTTCTGTTACTAGTACAAACAAATACAAAAACTATTCAAATACACAAACAAACAAACAAACATTACCATTCCAAAGATCATCTCCTCTCCTCTTAGGACTACTTTTATTTCCAGATCCCTTTCCTTTGCGTCCAGCACTCGAACCTCCTGTAGACCTTCCTCCCGAATTCTGCTCNTCTTCAGGAACGGGTCTAAAGAAACAAAACAATAACATTAACTCTAAGCCTTTCATAATTTTTTTGGCAAATAATTCTTGGCTAAAGCATTGTTGTTGTTTCCACAAGTTTAAAAAAAAATCCTTTTCACGGCATTTCAATTCCATCAAAGTGCCTAAAAAATTCTATAGAAGTACATATAAAACTTCAAAACCAAACAGTGTTCTAAGCACATTTAAAAAATATATCAATAAGGAATTGAAAAAAGGCATTTTTTCTTCTTTAGTGCCTTACGGCTACAAGAACATTAATATATATATATTGTCAGGTTCAAGTTTCAGATTTTGGTAAAGTTTCGTGAAATATTAGAGGGATTACGATTTTTACTCTTTTCCTATTTGTGTAACTGCGACTAACAGTGGAAGAAGTTAAGTAAATGCTTAGCACTAAGAAGTAGTATATATTGTGGCGTTTTAAAGTGTAAAGAACGTATTTACCAAGGTACGGTGTCTCTTGTAACTGTTTGGCATGTTCTAGTATTTTCGATTGCCAGCAAGACGTTATTAGCGATTGGTCTTAATACAAGTTGTTACTATGAATGACTTAGTTTGATGTCTAATAAGATAATTGGTATTAAAATCACATTTTAGTGCAATAATATTGTATTTATAGTTGGATTACTGTTTGGCTACCCACCAATTTGTGAATTATTAGACTTGGCTTGACAGTTCTTTGATCGCCGTATTTCGTATGACCGTAATCATCGTTCACAACGTTTGTTTGTGCGCCCTTTTGAAACTCAATGATCCTGCTGCTGTTCCTGTTAGAATTTATTTTACAGTACTTCACATTAGCTACCAGTAACACTCGTTTACTATCCTGCCAGATCTACTAGATTGGTTTTAAGTTTATGGAGGATTTGGGAGAAGCCAGGGAAGAAGTGTGCCAGTCAGTNTACTCCGACACAGTCCTTGACGACTCGGGATGTTACATTATCTATCTAGAAGAATTCCTTCAGTCTATACAAATCGTAAGTTTGTCCTAGATTAAGCATTTCACTTCTTACACACACCTGTAATATATCGTATGCGTCTGAACCCAAACGCCAGCGTTTCCAAGAGGCGCTTCCGAATCGGTGTCGGTCTCAGACTGGTCGTTGCCTGCCAGGCTAAACTGTCTTACGGCCTGATACACCGTCATGTTGTAGGGTAGTACCTGATCGCCAATGAGGAATTGAAGTTTGTGCCTTGCAGCTCCTTGACTGATCACCACAGCAGCCTGTGAAAAGAACGTCTATACATAATCAGAGCCTTACAATTAACAAACCAATTCGTTACTTAAAAATATTAACCGTTCTATCAAATATTAAAAACAAGGACAGCTTTTGTGCAGGAATGTTACCCAATACACTTTTGGAAGCACTTTTTATAGTGTAATGGCCTGCCATCAGGGCTACCCTATTCTAATTATTTTATTAGAGTTTGAATCTGCTTGTTGGACACACAATATCCGTGAGAAAGGTTACTTTTTAGTCGACTAGAAGAGCAGCAGAGTCTCGCTCCTAAACTAACTAACTCATTAAAATGATCTAGAGATCATTAATTATTTGATGAAGCACGCCATCTCTTTCTAAGGCCAATTAACTAGCTACGCATCCGCATAAAACATGCCATACGGTTTGCAATACAAGGGAATAACTGGTTGCCAACCGGATGATCGGTTCTGTCAAGGAGTGTCACCAACTCCAGNTGTGCAAGGACTTGCCAGCACAGTTTCTCAAGACATACATATTAGTAAACGGCAACTGGCGTACATGTTCTATAAGGCATTTCATGCGACCCAGGGCTTATTTCTTGTTCTGCTCTCTCAATTTGTTATTAAAGGTGATACCCAGCATCCAAATCCATTGGCCTCGTCTATCTTATTCTCACCCTGTTCTAATGTGTCANCCTGCCTTGTCCATGACAGTCTCTACATGCCTAAGCAGTGCTATAAACATCCTCTACCTGACCCCGTTATATTAGTCCCTGTATTTACTGATCAAACCCTGTGTATAATTCATCTCACTCTAATAAATTTTCAGTATTAATAGNGACAAACTTTTTAGTATATTAGCAAATGGCTGACAATCTGTTTATCCTTTTCCCCCTATTTACGTATTATGTATACAGACATCGTATTGAAAGCCTTTACCTACAATAGATACTTACAAGGGTGTCGTCTATGTCCTCTTCACTGTTGTCATCGTCGGATTCTCCTGAGTCCTTGTCCCTCAGCCTGCCGTATCCTCGCACGACAAGGTAACGTTCGATGGCTTGAACCAAGGCCAGGGGATCGATCTTGACCGGTCCTCCCTTCCACTGTTTCAATGACGTGCAGCTNGGGTGTCGCTGCAAATTGCACTTGAGCTGGTGGGTGTTGAAGAACTTTAGCGCAGAAGTTCCTCCACGAGGACCGCCGCTACCTGCGGGGAGATCGTGCACTTTCACGGGAAACTGTTCCAATTGAGATACACAGCCATTGAGTTTGGCAACAAGAGCTGCCATAGTTGAGGGTTGCCACGATGAAGGATATCCCGTCCACTCCTTTGTCAACTGGAAANACAAAAACATAGCCAACATAAACTCAAATACGAGACTCGAGGGNTTGGCTCATCACCGCGTTTCTAGACTTCATGAGTACGGACAACAAACGGACCTATTTCTGGTTTGTGTGGAACAGATCTGGCAAATTAAATAGCAATGGAGACAGAACAATGCTTTGTATATATTTAGGTACTAAATTTGTGTAATCTAATTAAAATCAAAAGCGTAATTTTGTAAATTTGACAATAATAGAAANTGGGAGAATTCAACATTAGAATTTAATTAGTTTTAGAAAATTATACACCAAAAATAAGCATAATGAATATCCTCGCTTCATTCCACATAACCCTAAAATTACAAAATTATACACCAAAAATAAGCATAATGAATATCCTCGCTTCATTCCACATAACCCTAAAATTAAGCTATTTTGCCCTGGCGATGACGAACACCCTTAAGTCTGTTCACTTGCACCACTTCTTAAGAGGTGTCTTTTTTCATTCAAAACTAATCAATATCTTAACCCATAAATATATCTGGCAGAAGTTTCAACTACACCAAGAATTACAAATACAAACGTTTTATGCAGAATTAATTACGAGATTAGAACAGTTAACTAGTTTTCATTCTCGGGTAAATNCAGGCAAAGTTATACAACCTGCAACCTACATAGCTAGGTGCAACAGTAAGGATAAAATAAAGAAAATCAGCTTTAAGATTAGCACGTACTTTTGGTCTTTTACCACCAGGACAATTCGAGATTGGTATCGCTTACACTCAGACTCAAAACACAGCTACTTGACTACACATGGGTCATTTGAGCCGGTTTACACATATACAGCACACACTATTTTTATGAAGGTGGTGATGAACACTTTTTATTGAGACAGTGAATAACACCCAACCCTAGCCAGGAATCTAACCTGGGACCACTGGCATGCAAGGCCAAGTGGTTAACCACTAGGCTAACGGAACCGGCAAATTAATACTAGTTTAAAACAAGGACCAGCTACTAATTTNGCCAGTAGATATTAAATACAGGCTGCAATTCCTTTAACTGGTACACAACAACTTTGAAACCACTAACAAAGTTGTACAACTGTGGTCTCTTTAACCTCTTTTAGGAATTTACAAAATTTTAGCCAGTTGCTGAATTTTTTTTACATCGAACACGTATTCGTGGGAACCACTTTTAACACCCCTCCTGAAAGTCCTGTACCATAATGTGAAGTTTTGCACAGTCAAGTCTTGCAGAATAATGCTGTAAACTCCAAACAAAGTGGTATGAAACNGGAACCTCAATATTTTTAGTTTTTAACACAAAACCCACGAGTTCCACCACAAAACACAAGATGTATGAAATACTGACCAATGTGAAGACATTCAGATTTACTATTTAAAAGCAAAAAAATACTATTCACAAACGATTGCCAAGTAAAAGAATGGGAACCTGAGCATTAACGGGTGGTGCTTAGAGCAAGATGAAACCTTCTCCAGCTACACAAGAAACAGTTAAGATTAAGAATAGCGAAACAACAGAGNAACAAACAAATACGTACCGGACAACCAGCAAAAACGTGAAGAAAAGTACGCAATCTGTCCTCGCGCGGAAGCACCGTGTGTGCACGCAAAGGAGACGAGGAGGAGGTAGCTAAGGAACCTGAATGAGTCTCTTCCGTCAGATAGCGGAGTAGCGTCCTTATCAGGCCGCTGTGGTTCACCTCAAATGGTGAAATATCAGATTCTATCACAATATCTCTCAGTTCAATTAGGGCATCTAGTCCTCCATGCGGCTACAAAAAAGTGAAGAAAAACAACAAATTAATTTTCATAATTTATCTCAACTCAAAGTGTTTACATTCTTAGCAAAACCTTGTCATTACAAAATACAGTTAATTATCAATACAGTGACTGGAAACTGAACTGCAAGTTTGTGACTACTATCGTGTGAACACCCTGATAAATCCCATTGTAATAGCACTGAAACATCAGTAAACATTAAACTTACAACACAACTTCCTAAAACAATGAATAACAGGAATAAATAAATACCCAACTTTTACTAAGGGCGGGTAGAGATATGGTACTTGTGTGCAACTGATGAACACTTTTTGTACAAATTAAATTTTTCATATTAATACCCAAAATTTATGTGTTTCAAAGATATTGCATAAATACACGTTTTTTCCTATACATTAAACACTGAGTGCCACGTGTCGCCACAAGGTGTTGCACGATACTTCAAACATGAGTGAGCCATTTGGCGACATGCTTTTTTAAATACTTATTAGTGATGACTGATGAGCCATATGGCGCTTTTGCAGAGGTTGCAAAAGAGGTCGTGTTTTGTTCAGTGCAACCACCTACCGCTCATGCAGAGGTTTCGAAAGGGTCCGCTTTCCTTCCGTTGCAGCCATCTACCGCTCAGAGACGTGTACTACGTCCTCACCGGTGCTCACGTACCCATATGGCGCATCAGCAGTTTTGTGTAAGCTGCACTTGTTGTTTGTGTGTTTACATAAAACAATTATTGCATAAAATTGCAGGTTATAGCAGGAGATTTTGCAAGTGATGATGATGATGATGATTTTGGTGTTTTATGTCCCGTCGACACACAATGGGTCATTAGGAACGATGAAACAATGTTTATTGTGATTAATGAAGGTGAACATGAACACTTTTTATTGAAATAGTGAGTAACACCCAGCCCTTGCCAGGAATCGAACCTGGGACCTCCAGCGTGCAAGGCCAAGTGGCTAACCACTAGGCTAGTGGGACCGGCATTTTTTTTTGCAAGTGTTTTACAGTAAGATGTCAGACAGAAAAAAAGATTTCCGTGTAGGCTCGAGTAATAAGAGAGTGAGAGATGAAGATTACTAATATGAATTTAGATTTCAAGTGTGAATTAGAATATAATTCAAAAACTTTTAAGTTTAACACAAATAAAACACAACAAACTTAGTAAATTACATTTTTTTTTTCAAAAACAAATAATGCAGTCTGAAGTTTAGATATGTGCCGAGTGCTTACCATTGATAAAACAAGCGACTAGCAGAGTAAAAAATGAATCTCGATTGTATATTATAAGTGCCATAGCCACTGATGACATCAACTCAAAACTCTCAAATAGTACAGTTTAATTGTTTTTGTGGACAACCGTTTTCCTTTTAATCAGACCACAACAATCACAGTTTTCCAGAAAAACAGCGATAACACACTGCCTACATCTCATGGAAAATCTTTTTGGACGACAACATTTATGCCATTTTAGAATTCTAGATAAGCTTCACCTTAACAGTCCCAGCTGTTTAGACATGTTATATACATTTTTGTGGGTTCTGGTCTCTTGAGTTAAATAGATTAGATAATACTTTTTCTATCTCACAAAACCTGAAATGACAAAAGCTAGAAAAAACCTACAAATTACATAACTCAATACCTGTTTTGATATCTTCACCATGTAATAGGTCGCCTTTTTCTAGCTTTTGGCATTTAAAACGCGACATTCCAATATTTAAGTATCTACAAAACGGGTCGATTTTATCTGCCTGTTAGCTTACTAAATACCAAGATTTCTGCTTAGACAATTTTTTTATAACACATGGAATGTTTCTCTGAATCTGTTACCCTGACAACGGTTGTACCAAAACCTCACTAGTTATTTAGCATAACAAAATGGTATATTGAAGTTNAATTTAAGTCTGACAATTTACCCTTCAACACATTAATCTCCAGTGCTCATATTCTTGTTTACTGCCATTATAGAAATCAGTAATTCTCTAATATTTTGTCATCTGTTCAATATACTGATTAACATACAAAAGAATACATTTTCAGTAGACAAATCAAGTTATTTTTCTGATTTAGCATAAAATATTGTCTTCAGTCAAAAACTCAAAATACTGTTTGGAAAAGAAAGAAAAAAGAAATGGCAACTGCAATACATTTCTTAGAAACAGATCTATTCTGGTTCAATACTTCAANGTCAACTTTTTAATGACAAGACTTTTTAAAAAATTTCGGTCTATATTTCCACAATACCTCCTTCATCAGCTTATCAATTGCCAGAGTGAGCCTCGAAAGCACGTTAAGAGCAGGATGCGGAGGACCGTTGACCTCTCCCACGAAGTAAGTGTCTATAAATCTCGATGCCTGTTCACGAATCCAGTTTCTCACTTTTTCACGATTTCCGGCTAAACTTGGATTGCTTGGAGATTTAGACAATATGGCCTCCTAAAAAAATAAATACATGGATGTTAGCAACACAGACCCTTCATGACTTACATCATACTTTTAGTTTGTACTTTCGGTGAATTAACCACACATTTATTCTCACCTTTGTGTAGGACCTGTCCGAAACAGATCCGCTATTTAGATTACGACCCCATCGCGCAGGATTGAGACTCGCCAGAAAACTCGAAGTTTTCGAAGTGGCTCCTGAAAAACGAAAACGAGCCGTTGGAGTTGAGCGACCACCTTCTCTTCCTGCTGATGTCCCTAGAGATGTTGCTAAAATGAGCCAAGGAATAAAGAAGCGTTTAAATTCTGCGTCACCTGAGAACACTNACGATCACTGAGCTGACTACATGGAGAGCAACCGACACGAGATGGTTTTCTTTCAAATTTATGTTTATATTCTTTAATAACCCAGAAACTAATAGAGTACTGTCCTCCCTTAGGAAAAACTTAAAAATGAGGCAAGAAAAAAAGTAAACCGGTCTCATCTCTGAATTTGCTTCCAAGGATTTTGTTGCTACTGGTACTTATGTGTGATTCTTAAGAGATGCTTCACACATTTACTTTGCAAATAATTTAACCAAATATCATACTATATAACAGCAATTTAAGGAAAATAGCCATCCGCTTATAGCATAATAAGTTTCGACCTAAGGTACAAGGT
>KZ873224.1:17371-35955 GCA_003456935.1 Machilis hrabei
CACTAGGCTACCGGGACCGGCCTTCTACTCGAAACCCGTGTAAAACCCGTGTTTGTATTGGAAAGCGGTACCAGCCAGAAGTAGGCTGACAGTTTTTGTTCGTGTTGTGTCATAGGCTCATAGCTTAAAGTTTGAAAAACACGTTTATTCAACGTCTCAATGGAATTTCCAGAAGCATTCACAAACGCTCTGCAAGATCGATTGGAGGAAATGCAATGTGTCCGTAATAAATTATCCAAATTGGAACTCGCCAGTGCGCTGAAAGTAATGAGAGTTTATGCTTGTACGATAACTTTCATCTACAAACATGTGACATTTATTTGAAATCTCTATATTAAATTTTTGTTTGTTGATAAATAACTATTTTATTTTATTTACACCCAGCAAACAATGTTGTACATTTATTTTAACGCTTTTACAGAATTTCCTTACATTTATTTTTCAATCGAGCTTTATAAAGTACAATACGTTTTTACAAATACTATTACATTTATTAACATATTCATTAAATACACAAAACAAAGATACGACAAAACTTATGACCAATCTTTTTAGGGGAAAACATGATGATTTGAACCACGAATGTCGCACATTCTGACCAGGCGCCTTAACCAACTCGGCCACGGTGACAGATTGATAACTCTTGTTACCACATGGCTATAAGTATTACCTGCAAAATCTTTTACCGCCATTTTGTCAAAAACTATTGGGCATCTAGTAAAACGGCTGCACCCTGTGACAACTATAGAAGTGTACCTCATGTCCTCCGAGTTTCAATATAATCGGTGATTACGTCCTGACAAACTCTTCTTGTCAGTTGTAATAACGACTTATTACACTACCCTTCAATCGCATCTAATGACTCACGCAGGACGTCATAGCAAGAATTACGTTATTCTTGGTCATAGTCTTCTTTTCATTTCGCTACTCTAAACACAATGGTATCATCGACAAATAACCTTATCGAAGAGCTGATGGACATTTGAATATCATTAGTGTAAAGAGGAAACATTAACGGCTCTAAATATGTACCCTGTGGTACTCCGGAACTTGAATTGCATCTGACGTACTATCTTCCAGTGAAATTCACTGAGTTCGGCACGTCAAATGGATGTCACCCATAGTCTTATTCGAAACGAACACAGCTGCATTTAATACTGCAGGTAAAGGTAATTGACATGTATGTTATAGTCTCCTAATAAAATTAGATTGTCTTAACTATCTGGATCACCTTGGCAATACAAGCGAGAATACCAAATCATGACATGGACAATAAGCATATGGCACAGTGAATTTAGAACAAAGATATAAAGGGGTTATGGCGGGTTTGTGTTCCCATGAAATTCAACACACAGAACAAACACTAGTTTTACACATTGCCATACGTTAGAAGGGATCATGACAATATGTACCGCCTAACTGTATAATTAAGTGCCAGTACGTATGCAGAACATAGCGGGTCACAGAGTCATAAAGTTCCATAAATCTGACAGATATGACACATAAAATGTGATTGATGATGACAGTTGTAATAAATAGTGTAGGTTGTCTTGAGGAGTGCCTAGCGAGTGATACAGAACTCTAGAGCCGGTCATTGGGTCAGGAATGAGCCATATAGTATCGGAAAGGCGACAGGAATGGGGCAGATATGCAATTTAGAGCTATAATAAACTGTACCGGTTGTCTTTAAGTAATTGGGAGTGGTTAGCGAGTGATAGAGAACCCTAGAGCGGGTCATCGGGTCAGGAATGGCCCATAAAAATGATTGAGGGTGACAATTTTGGCATTCATGTATTTAACGAGAGTAATAAATTGTGTCGGTTGTTTTGGCGAGTGCTTAACGAGTAATAGAGAACCCTAGAGCAGGTCATCGGCTCAGGAATGGGCCATATAGCACCATAAAGGCGACAGGTATGGGACAGATATGCAATTTAGAGCTATAATAAACTGTATCAGTTGTCTTTGGGAGTGCTTAGCGAGTGATACAGAACCCTAGTTAAGTAGAAATCGAGTCATGAATTACAGAAAGTGGCAGGTTTATACCCTATTACGTGGGAGTAAGAGGCCAGTCCTGGTAAACCTAACCCCAAGGTGGTATGGTGCTAGCGATCGTGGGAAGCCCTTTTGTGCTGTATCCCAGGGATCAAGGGAAAGACTTTTGTATGTTGACCTACCCTTACTTCATTGGAAAATAGTCCATTAAGCCTGACAAACTTTTTCTTCTGATTCATGACCTTCCTGGCAAAACCAACATTCCTTTCCCCCCGCGATCCCTGAGATACAACACAAAACTAAAGTTTGCTTCGTGGTTTAAAGTGTGCTGTGTGAGAAAAAAAAATATATAAAATGTCTGATTTTGTATCTATTACTCTAGTTAGGTGTCAAATTATTTTTAAAAGACGTTATCATGGTTAGTTTGAATTTAAAAAAAATAGCAGTGAATACCTAAAAGACGGACAACTTGAAAGCAAATGATCAGATCGTGAGATTGAACAATGGTGTCTGTTTAGGTTTATTATCGTGATTTAGAAAGATCGCTATTCAAGAGATTGAAAAAGACGCGTGTACTCGCTAACCAAAGAACAATTAAAAAAAAAAAAAAGTTATACCATACGCGTTCATCCCTCGATCTTCCTTACATGAAAAATAATGACAGTAAACCACCTGCAGTGATGTAAATAAATGACGTTTACCAGCCCCTAAAACTGATTGATATTCATACAGCAATAAAACCTGAATATATTTCTGGCTTGGTTAAAACACAAACCATCACACTATTAAAAAACAAGCACTTAGACATTATAATCTCTAGAAAGCGTAAGTGTTATTGAAGCAAATTTTTTTCTTTTTCTCTTGTAAAGACCCTTTAAATATTAAAAGTCTACATAGCCGGCTTGGAAGGGGATTTCGAGCAGGTAGACCGCGACCCATTCATCCATTTGGTCGGTCAGCCCATAATAATGTCGCGCGTCGAGTGATCGTTTATTGCTTTTTTCAAATCCATGCACAGTGGCTGGCTGACTTTTTTCTTTCTCATTCCTCGTATACCTGACCACAAATAAGGCTACACATTTTTCATCTGCCCTACAGTAATGCGAAAGATAACAATTCTCTACAGCAAGGAAAACGTCACATAAGGTTTAAAACATAATTCCTTGAGCAGACTCCTTAAAGTAAAAACATTTTTTGGGGACATTTTAAAAAAGACAATTCTACCTAGTTTCGGACCTCAGCAATTTTTTTTCCTAGCATTATTCCCTTTTTTGGGGTCTGCTGTCGGGCAAGGAATCTCTCTGAATTTGTGATCCTTAGCTCCTCGGAGATTGCGACGAAGTTGTGAGGGTTCTGTAGAACTCGGCCTGTCGCTGCGGCCTGTCAGTTCCTCGGGGCACTGGTGAGGGTTTCGGAGCTCAGCAATGCTGACTCTTAAAGAAAAAGCCTGATAAAACAATTTACACAGTACAGAACATTTAAAGATTTTTACTGTTAAGGTAAAACGTCAACAGCAGTAAGAGTACTGAACATCAGAAGAAGAGTGTTCGACCCACTGATGAAACTCATAGCACCACGCAGAGAAACGGCTTCCTCTTGCGATAGGGAAAACCTGAAGATCGGGTCTCACAAGTTCATCTCATCATCTTCCTTGAGTTATGGTCACTTGGCTGCAGACAGAGGATGATCTGGGTACTCTTTCACCAACAGAGGGTGGTCCTGCCCACAGAAGGTGTCTCAGGAAAACTTTCGAAGGTGGACGATGGTTTGGCAACACTTTCGAAGGCAGATGACAGTTCGAGAACACGTTGTACACTCTCGCTGAATGAGGATGGTGCGGGAACACTTTCCCCGAATAAGTACGTTTCGGGAACACTCTCGCAGACAAAGGATAGCTGGAGGCCCGTTTCCATTGACAGTTACAGTTTTAGTCTCCTCAAAAGTTGACGCAGCGCTTGAGCCCTCTTTCTGCTGTTTCACAGACCTTAAACATTTTCTTCTTTATGTCTCTTACTAAAGAAACGAATCATAAAATGCTTTTGTATCATTTTAAGTCACTCATACACAAACACATCTACAACTTTTGCCTTGTTAATATGAACATACGTTTAACTTTTAGTGAAAATTTGCATAAACCACAGCACAATGTTATTAATCCAACATAGCATACGGCAAAAAATATACAACTGGATGAAACAGGAGGGCGAATTTGAGAAACACCGGTTAGGTAACAAAAGAAAAAAAATGCTGGACTAGGGATACTGGTAGTGGTACTGTTCACTGCCACCTAACTGGTTTTTTTTTTTACATACAAAGAATTGGTTAAATCAAAGAATGTAGCCTACCTACACTTTTGCTTTGGTTGCAGGTCTGCAGGATATCTATTGTACAAGGAAGTCATTCTGTCCCTTTCTGAGATTTTAATACTCTTAACAAAGCACAGGAAACACACACTTATTAATAAAGCTGGTGTGTTCTATTCCACGACGAATCGATAGGTTGACTTAGTGGTAGAGGGCTCGCCTCCTGATCGAGAGGTCCTGGGTTCAAATCCGGGGGCCGACTCCTAGTCCTCAGTATAGAGGGTTATCCTAAGAGTCTGCCTGTGAAGCACTCCACACTAAGATATGATCGTAGACATCTTCTGGGATGGACGTTAAAAGTGGGCTCGCATTGATAAGTATTAGATGAAAAAGAACCCACCACTTATGTGTCGACTGAGTGGCAACAGCCAAACATTCTGAAGCCTCGATACGATGCGAATGGGGTCTCCATTAGGTCATCACAGTCAGAACTGTGGACCATAAACTCAAATAATCAATCAATCTATTCCATGAAATGTAGACATTTTTTTCTTTTTTCTTTCTCTTTCTTTCCTTCTTACTTTTTTGGGGGAGAAGGGAAGTGGTGGGCTAAAAGCCGTTGCTTTACCCTGCTTCTCCTAAATGACGCCACTGTGCAAGCGACTTATTCTTCTGTTATTCCTTAATGCGTACGATCACGAATGTGACTAAATACACTCATTGAGTCCTCAGCTGCTCAAATTTGGTATCGATCTCAATAAGTAGTTTTTACTTTTGTGATATCATCCCCTCCTGTGACCTCTAAGTGTATGCCCTCATAATGTGCTTAAGAACACTCATTTAGTCCTTAGTTAAGGCTTTGTGGGAAACTTGAATAGGAATTCATATTAAACGTGTTGGTTAAAAACAAGTATCAGCTTACCTTACTCAGTCAATGCGATTTCTTCACATGAATTATCACTGGCAGATCTCACCACGCTTCTTCAGATGTGCTTCTTTCTTTACGTCATGAAATCACTGTTAGTTTGCCCCGTATTAAAACTAAAATTCTAAACTGACTGTTAACTTGTTAAAAACTTTTGGGGGCCCCTTTTTCTGTCAGACAGTCTGACAGAAAATGGGGCCCCAAAATCGGGCATTACACGAAACAAACAGGTAAAACTGAAAGCAGATTGGATTTAAAATGGCCATGAATATAAACAATTTCAGTTGTTAGTGTTAATTTGATACTTTCTTATTCATATTTTTTTCTAACACAAAGAAATTTAATTATCGCTCTGGTTCTTTAAAATATATTGCTACTACAGTAATTAGGGACGAAACTATAACAGAACGAAAAGCATTGTTTTGGTGTTGCAATTGGAGCGTAATGAAAAATACGTTTCTTTTCTGCTAGTTGTAAGACTCGGTTCGAGTGTTTTTTTAGGGTCAACGATTAAAAATTGAGGAACAAAATTATTCTGTTCTGAAAGTAAGAATGCAAAACAATATTTGCAACGAAATTATGTATTATGAAGTTTTTCATAACACAGAATTTGACAAACTTTTTAAGTTTAATGTAAAGTTGTTACATTAAGGCCTAAACAGTGTGTTCCTGAAGTGGTGAACATTTATGTACTTAATAAAGAAAGGTTCTTACTCATATTAGATGAACGTGATGGTACTTCGCTGAGCATGTAAAAATGTGTAAACTACAACAGCACATAAGATATGTGCTTTAAAAACTCCTATTAAAAGTTAAAATCACTGGTGTAAATTTACATCATAATTATTAGTTCAATAAAATAATATTGATGTTCAGTTATTTATATTGTCTTCGATATATATATATATATATATATATTTTTTAAATATAGCGTCACTAAAAAACAACATTTGTATAGGTATGAAAGTTTGCAATTAAAAGTAGTCAATAACTCTGAATTCATACTTTGAGTCAAATTGTAGCTAACAGTGCTACTTCAGGTTCAAACAACATTGCAGAACAATTCATTTTTAAATCAGTATTTTAGCAATATTTATTTTCACTTCAGTCTCCACGATCATTATTTGATTTGTTGTAATACACTTTCTTTAAAAGTAATGATACGTTTTTATTATTGATTTGCAAAATTAAGCTGTTTGTGCATAAATTCAAACCAATATGAAGTTTTGCTACCAGAATGTTTTGGTCTACAATAAATAGAACTTTGGCACTCTGAACTGAAGAGTTTCTGGACCTCTGACCCTTCGACGTGATAGAAATTTAAAAAAAAAACATCCAAAAAGACGAGTTACCAGGAGCATCATAAAAAGGATGTTCTTACCTTTTAGCTGAACTCTTGACCTCAGTAAATATTATCCACCCTGACTCTGCATTTTTCAATGTCTCCCTCTATTGACATCTTAGCAAGCAGATCCGATTTAATTAGAGCTAAAGGCTCAAAGCATACTTTTCGAATATTCACTCAAACAACATGCAGCCCAATTCCTTTAAACATAAGCCAATCATATAATTCATCAACTCCATCAGAGTTCACTCTCCACATCATAAGAAGACTTTGAGTAGTATTTCCACCATGTTGATTTGGTGATTATACACTGAGCTTAAATGATGCCACCGTGACCAAGTGAGTAGTTTGCTCACCAGTTAAAGTACCTATGTCATTCTCTAACAAGAGTACTTTCCAGCAGCAATGTATAATTTATGTTAGATGTTTGCGAAGTATCAGTTCTGTACGTTGCAATTCCGTGTATGTTAAAGTAGTTTGAGTGGCCGTGTAACTATTTCTTTTGATTGTTTTATACTTCTGTGTTGATCAGAAAATTAAAAGTGTTCACAATAGATTTATTTATTTTTAAAATTGAAAACACACAAGTTAGCTATACATTAACTAACATGAAACAAAAGTACTGCATCGACTAGTTTTGGAGACCGCACCAATTATTGTGCAGGGCTGACACAGGATGATGATGATGATGATGTGAGGTTTTACGGCTACTCGACACACATGGGTCATTCGAGCCGGTTTACATATCCAGTACTCACTATTTTTATGAAGGAGGTGATGAACACTTTTTATTGAGACAGTGAATAACACCCAGCCCTNGCCAGGAATCGAACCTGGGACCTTCGGCGTGCAAGGCCAAGTGGCTAACCACTAGGCTACCGGGACCGGCCTGACACAGGAGTTTTGAAAGGTCGAATATTGTGAAAATGACTGTTGTGTTGCATCTGATTGATACAAAGTATATTATTACAACATGATTTTACTCAGGATAACAGCTTGAAGGTACATTACAGTCAGATATACATTCAGAAATATGCACAAATCTTCAGCAGAAACGAGGCACCGTGTATTGGGTTGGCAACATTTTGTCAGCTCCAAAAGTGTGAACACCTTGAGAGAACAATATCAAAATGCTGAGTTCACAAAACAGAAAGAATAGACGTTTTATGAAGAGAAAGAATGCTAAAAGAAGGCTTAAGGAATTGCTATGTTCAATGTTATAATATGAGGTGTGGACAAAAAGTTTGTGCATTGAGCTCACCAAAAATCAAATTTGAATTATTCCGGAACGGGAATGTGATCACCCTCAAAGTACGCTCACCCAACTGAATGCACTTGGCCCAACTCTTTTTCCATTGTTGAAAACAGTGTTGCATGTCTTGCAAAGTAAGGTACTTCAGGAGCCTCGTCATTTCACGTGTTAATGTTCTCCACATCCCCAAAATGTTCACCCCACATAATAGTTGTAACTTTAGGGAACAAAAAAAAAGCCACAGGTTGCTAAATCGGCCGAATAGGGAGGATGGTCCGTGGTAATCATGTCTTTTAGGCGAAAAACTCGCACACAATAAGCTTTGTGCAATGTTGTGATGCAGGATCCAGTTCCTTTTTGCCCACAATTCAGGTCGTGCAAGACGCACAAGTTTCAAAACTTCCACATAAAATGCGACATTAACTGTTTGACCCTGTGGAACAAATTCATGATGGACCACTCCTCTAATTTAAAAAAAAAACAATGAACATTGATTTTTGAACAACTCTTTCACGCTTTTTTGCTTTCCCTATTCACTCTGCCTTTTTGTTTTCGGATAATACTCATAAATCATCTCGTTATTATCCTTTGCAAGAAATTCAAACCCTCTTCAAATCTCCATTCAGTCTTGGCAACATGTCTTTGTTTTTGCTCCTGAGTCAAACATTTTTTGCTCGGTTAAAACATCTCTCTCCATTTGACAGCACCAAAAAACTGCGTTCACAAATACTGGCACAGAAAAATACGTACACACTCGATAGTGACGCGTAAGGTTTCCCCCTATACGCCAAATCACCACAGAAGCCTATAGTGTTGCCATGTCGGCAGAAACAAATTCAGTGCACAGACTTTTTGTCCACACCTCGTATACATAAATAACGGAGCCAAAGTTCTGATAGTACAAAAATTAACATGCATTTTAACAGGCAATGCAAACAATTACACAAACGAAAAAGAGGTGGACGTGTTGCTTACTATGACGTCAAGTCACTGCATTTGTTGAACTGCCAATGTATTTTCTTGAAACAGAATGCGACACTATATCCATTCTTTTAGTGATAATGGATAACCTTGTATCACATTATCCTCTAATGATGGATACTGGATAAAACACTATGATTTACATTGAAAGACCTGGCCCATGTAAATACCCATTACTCTATTAAATTTAATATTTTTCCTCCCCGACTGTTTTTATTTCATTTGTTGATGTAGTGAAGTCTGAACTCACAAATGCTACATTAGATCATGTCTTCAGTGAAAAAAAGAAAATCGTTGTTGAAACTTCCCAACAATTTCCTGTATAGCCTCTGTCCTGGACTAAAAATGGCCTGACAGAAAATGGGGCCCCTAAAAGTTTTTAACAGGTTAACAGTCAGTTTAGAATTTTATTTTTAATACAGGACAAACTAACAGTGATTTCATGACGTAAAGAAAGAAGGTGTAATACACGCAAGCCTGGCAACTTGCGCCAAAATAAACAAGGCGTTTTTAACAAAAACAAATTTGAAAAGAAAAAAAATAGCAAAAAAAAAATATATTTTTTTCCAATAGTAGCTAGCAAATACATGACCACCGGAAAACAGACGTATTGGTAGTTGACTTGGACGCCTAAAGGCCCTAGCTAGCAACACAGTCTGCGTAGGCCGTGGGCTAAGGACTAGATTTGCTTTTCACAAGTCAACCACAAACACCAAAGAAACTTTGAGCGCTAGGATATTTTATTTAAAAAAAACAGCACAGCTGGCGAATATCCAAACGCCTGCATTAAATAGACCTGATATATTTATTCAATCTTACTCCTGAACCATAGTTAAACAAACAATGAAATTTGAGCACTAACATATTGCTAACGATCAGTGCAAGCTTATCTTTTAATAACAACATTTTCTTGGTTTGGATGGTGCCAGGTTCACATCCCGACAGATTTAATTGTATTCTAACTCCTGAACCATAACTGAACATACAATGAAATGTTGAGCACTAAACTGCACCAACGTAGTACTAACGATTAGTCTAAGCTCAACTTTTAATATTAGTGTTTTTTATCTTCGTGTTGCTAGGTTCACATCTTGACAGATTTTAATAAATTCTTACTCCTGAACCATAATTTAACGAACGATGACATTAATTAATTACTATTCTTGAACCGTAACTGAACATCAATGAAATTTGAGCACTACCCTGCACTAACGATTGGTATAAGCACAACCTTTAATATTAATATTTACTAAGTTGGTGGTGCCAGGTTCACGTGAACCTGGCACCGCCATTAATTATCTGTAATTAACTAGTCCTAATTAGAGCATACACGCTAATTTTCAAGCACTAACCAATGTAGCCTATACATTTCAAATTGATATTTGAATTTGGTGGTGCCAAGTACACACACATAGTTAAATTATCCTATGGCCTGATTCAGTTGAATGAATTGTCCTACAAAAATATTGTTTAAACTTGTCTTACTGTACTCGACCCTGCGAGGTCCTGAACTGATATTTGTGATTTTGTGTAATGTGCTTTTGGACTGTGTGAAATCAAACAATAAGTACTCCATTGTTCCATCACCTGTTCCGTTGGATTTTGTTTTGTGCGTGTTATTAAAGGGGTTTGTTATGTCAAAATGTGGTTAAGATGTTTGTGTCGAAGAAGTTGTATCCTGTAATCTCCTATTGATTGATGTGTTAGAATTAATAAACCAGGCATGTGAAATTTGTACTTTTCAAAATCTTAAAATATTTTAAATACATTTGTATTGCTGAATTTCTTGTTAAATGAAGTTGTGTGTTTATTTTTTGATTTAATTGCATTCAGTAACTAGTAAAGATAGCTACAATTATTGCTGATCTTTATCTTCACCTTTCGATATTCAGGGTTATCATAAGTGTTTTCGCCCTAGGTTCTACTGTGCCTACAGCCTGTTATAAGTGTTTTCGGCTTGTGCAAAGTATAGATAGATGATGATATGATGTTTAGGGGCGCGTCGACGGCCTAGGTCATTTGTGCCAGTATAGATAGAGCAATGGTGGTCTGCTTAGCCGAGTGATTATCGTGGCCACCTTTCTTAACCCTTTAATCTCCGTGACCGTGTTATTACGGTATGCTTTCCCTCCTGTAGAGTTTTGAATGATGCCGAAATTGAAGAAATGCTTTTACAGAGGGATTTAACTGGTGGAAATGTCAGTCAATCCTTCAGCACTGGACACCCAAGGATTATAACACCACAAGATCATAGTTATTTGTCCGTAACTGCCAGACGACAGAGTACAGCCGACAACCTTGCTAGGGACCTTAGAGCAGACACCGGAACGAGTGTTTCCAGGTGTACAGTATACAGACGATTGCATCAAGTGGGGACTGTATTCCTGGAGGCCTGCCAGATGCATCCCATTGACCGCTGCCCACAAAAATGCCTGTTTAGTGTGGTGCAGAGAACATCACGATTAGACCAGGCAATGGTGTACTTTTTACAGACGAATCAAGGTTTAGTCTTCAGAGTGATTCACGGCCTGTTTTCATTTAGAGAGAACATGGGAGTAGGTACAGTCCAGCTAACATCGTTGAATGGGACCATTATGGAGGTGGCGGCATCTTGATGTGGGGTGGCATCATGTTGGCCTCACGTACACCCCTCCATGTGTTTGAACGTGGCTCTGTAACAGGCCAAGTGTACAGCGATGTCATCCTCCAAAAGTATGTCAGGCTTTTTAGGGGTGCAAATTTCATTTTTATGGAGCTGCATTGGTGAATGACCACCTGGAAACCGAGAATATCAACCGCTTGGATTGGCCTGCCCGTTTCCCTGATTTAAACCCTATCGAGAATGCATGGGATGCACTCGGGCATCAGGTATCTCCTAGAACAATCCAGGAGCTTAGAGACGCTTTGGTGCAACAGTGGGGGTCCATACTCCAAGTACTGATTGACAATCTTGTTCTCAGCATTGGAACCTGTTGTACTGCATGTTTATCACACAGCGTATGAACTCTTCTATACCACCACAATTTGGTGGTATGGCACAGGTCGTGTCTCCAGATGGGTGGTTTTGTTATTTTGTACATAAATCTGAGCAAATTTTTTTTGTGTGTTAGTCTTAGGTTTTTTTTCACTCAGGTAGGTGGAAGATTAAGACACTATATTATCCTTAATTTATGCCCAGGAGTGTATTATTGGCAGAGATCAATAACTAAATGTTGAAAATGCCAACTTTTGCCAATGCAGTGCATGCTCCATTGCAAATATCAAGCCACTCACACTAAGTAATTTAGATGAATGATGTGAGAGCAGTATGCACTTACACAATGTTGTGCAATTGCTGCTTGAATATTTGGATGCTTCCTGCAGGGCTAATGCTAATGCAGTATCGAAGGTGGGAAGAAATCAATACACAATATAAAATGCAGTTTTAACTACCTGCTATGTTTATTATTATCAAACTGAAATTATACAATGAGCAGAGAGTCTAATTAACAAACACTTTCATATTAAACTTCTATAAGGCACAATACACAGTCAGCATTTAAGCTGCTTTTCACTACATATTTGATAATGCTTTAATGATTACAGCTGCACACTGAAAACCTGAAAATACAAAAACAAGTCTTGCAATTTGTAGCTGATGGACAAAATGATCAAACCTTGTCTTTCGTACGATAACTCAACCAAGACATTTCTACAAACAGATACCATCCAAAAAAGCATGTAACCTTCTCGATATATTGTATACTCAAATTCCAGAAGTTCATGCAATGAATATATACTTCTGTCAGACACACTGATATGAAATATCTTGCATCTACACAGTAAAAAGTAATATTCTAAGACCTAGAGAAGGTCTCAAGATAAATTTAAAAAAGAAAAGAAAAAGGTCACTAAATGGCACAAGTTACATAACAGACTAGCTGTTACTGTACTTTTGAACTTTCTCAATATTAATGAAACAAAACTTGGTTCAGTTATATTTTCAAGAACATTATTTTAAAAAAATGCACTATTAAATCCTATATTAAAAACATTCACAGCACTCACTGGATCTTAGCTTTTATTTCACTAACTCCAAACAAAGGAACATAGTCAATGTACTTCAATACTATATTACTCTATCACAAACTAAGATGGCACACAATTCATAATGCTTCCCTTTTGTGCCAAACAAATTAGACAAACACAGTAGTTCTTTAGCATAAACGTGTCAAAAACAAGTGCTAACAATAATATGCACGTAATGTTCATTATGTCACTTGTGGACTCTAGTTTAAAATTTGAGTGCAGTTTTTAACTCTTTATCCAGAGTGCTTAGACAATGTGCAAGTTTTAGAAAACTTTTTGCTGGAAAATATATTATTTGGATCCTGTTTACAACTTTACATTCCAAAAAACTAAGAACTAAAAGGACTAGCTTACAATTTGATTATCAATTATGTTTAAATGTTTAATTAGTACTTTTGGTAGATCTGCATATAAAGCTGCAATCAATTTTGTGCATTAACATAAAAAATAATGCTTAGTCCTACTTCAAGATATATTCATGCTAACCAATAAAAAATAGAAGTCAACTTGCATAACTCAGAAGAAATTGATTTTTAAAAATTGGTGGAAAAACAAAATCTAGATTACAATTCCTACTTAGCAAATGGAATGAGCTTTTAACCATAACACTATACTACAGACAAGAAAGTATTTATGAATTTCGGAAAATTAAAAATATTTCTTGTTCACAACTTCACATCTTCTATGATCGATTGCTCTACTACGTATTATTAATTCCATATAAGGTAGTCTAGATGCAAAAGAAAATGCAAACAAATACATATCAGAAGTCTAAATTTTTAAAATATTCCAAAATGTGCTGAATGCTAAGCACTCCAATTTGTTACTTTTCTTCTCTATATCACCGTGCACTGGTTTTCTTTCTGTACTCTGAGCCTAATGTCTAGTTCTTTACTTTCAACTTATAAAAAGGGAGCATTTAAAAAAATACTTCAAGAGTTATATATCAGAGTACACAGTAAATGCTGTGTAACATTTATCATGCACCACCTCAAAATGGGTGCAATCTATTTAAATTGAACAATTGTACTAAACATTTGCTCTATTATCTGTAAACAGAAATCTTAAAACTAAACTAATCACTACTTTGAATAACAAAATAACACATCAAAAAGTATATCTGCTAGTCCGCATTATATTTCCCCTTACGAAACTTGCAATTTACAGCCTATACCTCTATGTTTGTGCACACTTAAACAATAGAGAGTGCCACGTTAAAATAATCCCTTTCGAGGCCCACATCTCATGTCAGCCCTGGAAGCCCACCTTTACTCATTGGAAGTTAAGATACACACACACTACCCAAAATTGCATAAAAAGTTACAAACATGTTTATATGGAAGAGTCAAATTCAAAAACTGGTTTAAACTAAAGCGAAACTCGTGTCAAATCAAACATAACCATAGCCAAATGCTGACCACGACCAAACTTCTAAGCCTTATTTACTTTAAATCAGATCTCTACTAACTATTAAAATATGGTGCAAGTTTTTCTTAATTAATCATCACACTGGCACTAAAAATGTGAAATCTACAAGTCAACAGGGCTTTAGAAAGTGTAGTCCAACTTTAACTAAATTCAATGTATACGGAAATCAAATCAAGCCCAACCTGAAACTACTTTATCAAAACAAGATTTATAGTTTAAGAAAAGTGCCAGAAAACCTACCAAACAGTTTTCATTACTGTACTCAACAATGTACAAGAGTGCAACTATTCGTTAGGCCCTATATAGAATCAAGGCAACTTCATCTATGTAACAAACTCAAGCACACTATGTTCTTCAGGACCTTAATTGACTCCTTACGTCCAGGCATCAGTTACTTCTTATCAGTTAAAGTCAATATTTTTATGTGGACTTGTTTCAGTCTTAACAAAAATGTTGGATTGTCATACAATTACAAAATAATATATGCATCTAACATGCTTATTTGCTATAGCACGTTAATCACACACAAGGACAGGCTCACTTTGATTAAATTAGGGGTGGAACAAGTCTTCAATCCTCATTTATTCAAAGTGGTACTTGACTCGTGAAAAAACAATAGAAACTAAAAGGAGATACATTGGAGGAAAATTCAAATGCACAGCATATATCTAAGAAAATAAGATTTCAGTAGAACTGTTACAAATTCCTCTCTTACAGACACAAACAAAATTACATAATAAATGGAGGAAACTAATAAGGATGTCTACTTCCCAGTTTTGGTAAATGCACAGCTTGGCACAATTGTTTTTCTTTAGCATCACCTCGCACTACTGTGAAGTTTTTTTAAAATAAAATGTAACTAGTCTGACCCTTCTACTAATCAATAGTTACATGTATTTTCAGATAGTAACTATGTTAATAAACTGCCATTGCAAGTGTGGAAAGCTATGGGGGAAAAACTGGTGACTAGCTATATGGAGTTGTCAGAAAATTCATATTAACCAAAAAATGTTTGTTCCTTGGTCATGTTTACTCACCATTTTATTGATTCAGCCCCCATGTTGAAACCTTGACTCCATAAAAATCACAACATACTGAGAAGAGATTCTAATGACAAAAGAGACTGTCTGATTTGTACACTTTTGCAAGTACACATACTCATAATAATCAAAATTAGTACTGTGCATTTATTTACATATATGCAACAACTCGTCAATAAATGGATACGGACCAAAGGCATCTAGACAATCTAATGACTAGATCCCAGTAATTATATGCCCAGTTATACCCTACACACAATACAATCTGGAATCACATTCTAACACAAACAACAACAAAACAGTTTGTGTGTCACTTCACTGTCACCACTGCAACGTGTGGGTACAAAAAAATACTTAAAATAGGTTTCTGAAATTTAGCTGACAATCCAATCCACACCACCAAATCTTAAAATCACCCTGGTGTGATGCATATAATTAATTATGAGGGTGTAACCAGGCCCGGCGACAGGGGGGGTTAGGGGTACTCTGTACCTGGCTTCGAAAATGCAAAGTGTTCTCTGTCTGACAATATTTGCACTAATAAAGACAACTGTGAAAACCAGCCAATACTGGTAAAATGGCAATCAAATATAAATGAACATATTACTGATTAAATAATAATAACAGGGTAAGGTTGCCAATATCACAATACCTAATTTAAAAATGTATATGCTGCATCATGCTGTCCTGATGTAATGACTTTATGGGGAGTATCAGTCATTCATGTGTTCTGTTTATTAGCAGTCCTGTCACATGGAGATTGCTGATAAAAACACATTACAATCCAGCCAACGAGACAAAATCCCTGAGGTGGGCAAGGAGAATGGAACTTTAAGGGGTGCCGTGCCCGCTGTGACGTATACCTTAACCGCGCAGCCACATATACTATGCAACATTGCCAATTAAGACTTATCAGAAACTGAGGACGAATTAAATAACATTTAAATAATGAACAATTAGTATAATAGTATATATCTTGTAAATTATATGTTTTTGTTTTGACTGTGAAAAAAAGCTCACTACATTAAAAATTAACTCCCTACTTTCACTGTGCACCGTTCTACCAGCAGACATACTGACACTGAACTAACGTGACCTACTCTGTTCAAGGTGAAAAGAAGAAATAGACTCGTCTGATGTTCTTATTTTCCTGCATCTCACATTCCACACAGAGGTATTCTCTCACTGGTATACCTGTAAAACCCACCAGAGTGCAACAAAAAAAAAAGTTGTTCGTCCAGTAGCTCAGCACTTTTCCAATATCACTTGTCGGTAGGACGTAAACACCACGTACATCCAGTGTTTTTGAAGCTTTAGAAGAATTAATTGCCATTACAGGTAATGAATTCACACATGAAGTTGTGTGTAAATATTTTAAATCTTTCAGTGCTTTACTAATGGCAGCCACCTTGGTTATGGTCCTAGAAAGTTTTGATGATAGAAACCTAATTCTGCAATCAAGAGTCATTAAATGTGCTTGAAACTAACAGAAAACACAAATGAACTGATATTAGAAAAGGAAAGTGCTAAGAGGAGAATGACCCACTCTTCTCTCTTAAGCCAAACTGGTTGTTAAGAATATGAATATTAATGAAGATTTGAAACTGAAGTAACACAAGCAAAGAGACTATTAGAATATGCTGAAAATGATCATAGCTGATAACAGTTGTAATTCAAGAGAAATTTCTTCCTCGTAATAATGAATTCCATAGTATCCGAACTCTAGTATAGGTCTGAGCACACAAATCAAATAAAAAATCAAAGAACATTGCAGGCTACTGTAAGAAACACATCTGGACGGCATTACTTTAGCTTTAGAAAATTAAATTATCCTTGTCAGAAGAGTCTAATAAGTGTCTTTTTCAGACTCCATGTCTGGCTCACTTGCACTCTTGATTGCAATTTACAAGCTGCAATTGCAAGGTATTTTCAAAGAGTTGTGCTTTAGATGGCATTTTCTGTGCTCATCCAATCACAGGCATAGAAATGAGTGAGCCAGCATTCCGCAATCTTGAAATCATTGAAAACTAATCGAGTAACCATACTCCAAGAAAGGTTAAACATTTTGGGTTTACTGTCAATCGACGATATGCAAAATTACCTTTACTGATGTTATAAAAGACTTTACTACCCTTACATGGTGAACTCTTTATAATTTACTAAGCACAGTATGTCTTTCTGGCACATATATTAGTGTTTATAAAAATGTGACATGAATAATTTGTATCATGAGTTCTTAATTGCAGCTTTGTAACTGTCTGAAGATGTCATCAGTGTATCTGGCCCCAACATTTTTGTCACTGGGCCCAATAGTAATTACTATTTTTACTTTGTGAATGTGTTTTCTCTAATAATTTTAGCCATTAACAATACAGTATAATAATAATTCCTCTTTTCAGTTCAGCTGTGTTGTCTTTACAATTTACAAAATATGGCACTTTCAAATACAACACTAAAAATTAACAAAACAATGAACTATTTATACTCGGCAACATCAAATATATTCTCATATATGAACACTTCCTACATACTGTTATACAAACCTTAAAATAAGTATAACCTATGTCATCAAAGTCAAATATCAACTATCACTCCCGTATGGCAACAAAGTTTAACTATATATATCCAACATTTATTTTCTAAACAATCTACACTATAAAAATATTTTGGAAAGTAATCCAAAAACAAAACTCCCACGACTAAGTGTGAAATATTACATTTTTCACAATATCGTAACTTAACTTTCAGCTTAAGGCCATAACATACAAACAACAACAAACATAATCACAGTAATCTTTCAACGCTCCAATTGTCAGTTCACTTTGGCCAAGATAAATGCACTACGACATGGTATGTAGACCTACAAGAAAGAAAGAAAAAAAAACAGTGAGAATGGAGTGACTGGAAATATTATAATCCATGACGGAATTAACATAGTTAATATGTTTAAAAAGTCTTGTCAAGAGTTCTCAAAAATGTTTGTGCATCACAGAAAATAAGGAAATACTATTTTTTTTTACTTCAATTAAGACCTGCTACAAAAAGTTAATCATTCTGACTAGATAACATCCATTCCCTACAATCACACAACAAAGTAGCTTCACTTTACCATCAAGCTGTGCACCTTTAATGTACTTTTGTATCTCTAGAATGTGAACTAAATTTGTGCATTTTCTTTTGTAATAAAAACATACACTTTGTAATATTAATGGTGTTACATCTATACACTACTTTAATAATATTTTTCTAT
>KZ873226.1:32774-45824 GCA_003456935.1 Machilis hrabei
TGAAGTCCTTATAAATAGTTATGTAAATTTCGTCTCATATCTCCCTGGTCTCCCCTACATGCATAATAGCCCATATAATCCATGTATTTTATTTGGACTCTTGTCTTTCAGGAATAATTAAAATTTTCTGTTTTTTTGAATCAACTAAATTTTACCTTTAAGGAAAACGTGGTGACAAAGAGTTTGAACCCACTGCAGATATGATGGTACACGATTTTGATGACGAACGAACCCTTGATGAAGAGGAAGCAATGGAGTGTTCAGAAGATCCACATGCAGAGCTATCCAAACTTCAGAAGGTTTTTTTCCTTTAAACAAATATACATAAACTTATATTTTTTTTGTAGCGCTCAGTGGCTAGTTTAAAATATAAATTATTCTAAAGGCTACTTCTGAGAGAAATGTGTAACATCTCTCTATACTAATCCATATGTAAAGTCTTCCAGAACAAAGTTGATATGTGCCAGATACTATAACTTCAGAATATCCTCAAATGCATTGGTGGGGTGATTTTTATGCCCTGTAAATTTTGGTTAGGCACCATTGTTGTGAGTCTCCATTTAGACTATTATTATTGTTAACATGTTCAGATTTGAATAATGAGAAAAGTGGTTAATTTTATTTTTGAAGTGCTTTTTAAAAAGCTTCAGTGAATTCCACATCAAAGTGTTTCATTGTTAACAGATCATTAGTGCATAGTTCTTCATTCCTGGCAGCTGTAACAATAATAGATTACCAATATTTTTTCTTATTTGCTGTTTGCCTAGAGTAGTCCAGTAAGCTTTGTCAAAAGACAAAGGTTTGACGACAGTAAAGCGAGTGAAAGGAGTATGAGAGGAAACCCTAAAAAAACTCAATGAAAGCATAACTTTAATGTGTTTAACACAAAATGAATAGTATATGTTATATTGGTTTAGCTTGTATATACCTAGTTTTAGCTTTGGTGCTGCATGACTGCTACACAGTAACATTGGGTAACAATACCAAATTGCAAGTTTTAACACATAATATGCACTGATTTTAATTAAATAAACAAACCCTTAAAAAATGCAAAAGAAAGGTAAAAGCATCTTAAGACACTGGTCACTTAACACTAAAACCCAGAGCACTGAAATAACAGCATGGTCAAAATAAAGTAAAATATTAACTGCTTTAAAAAAAATTTGCATCATCCAGATTAATTGTTTTAAGTAAAAATTTTGGTTGATATTCATTAATGAAATGGAAGGCACTGCTGCTTAGATGTCAAAACCAAAATATTTTGCAATAATTAACCAAGAAAGCTAGATTGTTTTTGATAACTTTCTGAGGTAGGCTGTCTTGGAGAGTTGAGCCACTTAGAAATAGGTCTTTTTAGCATGTCCCATGCGTGCTCTATACAGTTCATGTCGAGTGATAGAACAGGCCATTGCATCTATGAGATCCCAGCCTCGCACATGAACTCTTCCACCACTGCAGTCCAATGTGGCCGCACATTATCGTTGCCAAACGCAAATCCATCACAGGTTGGGCACTGTATGCACGTGTGATGGGTTCCAGTACGTCTTTCACGTATTGTTCTGTTTAGGTCCTGTCAATAGGCGACCTAACCTGATACTAACCCAAAACATGGTGAACCATCTGGCAAATGGGTGCACAACCTGTTCATGCTACAGCCTTGAGCGAGCTCCAAGCAGTCGCGACACTTTATCACGCCTTGTGTCTGCGTGAAGTGTTGCGTAGGTCTTGTCGCTAAACATTGCGAAGCTAGTTCCGGTCTGCATGGGCCTGTGCCAGATGTTCAGTTTAGTGATCATTCTACAAAGGAAAACAGCAAATGGGCCTTCTTGAACTCAAGCCTCGGTCATGGAGACTGTTCCTTGTGGTCTGAGTGGATATGCTTGATCAAGATGCAAGCCTGAGGTCATCTTGGAGGCCAGTGGCATTGGACAGCAGTCACCTCCAAGTGCTAACAACAGCAAATGGGCCTTTTTGGACTCAAGCCTTGGTCATGGAGATCATTCCTTATGGTGTGAGTGGATACCTTTGCTTCAAACACTCACTTGAGGTCATCGTGGAGGTTGATGGCATTGGACGTCGGTCACCTCCGCGCATTAACAACAGAAAATGTGTTTTGCTTGTCAGTGACGACGCGCGGGCGATCCTCTACAAAATTGTTCTTCTAGAACTTTTTCCACACTCAGCTGACATCAGGTTAACTGCCACATCCCAGTTGTGAGAGCCCATGCTGCAAAAGCACAATTATGTGAGCGCTGACCACATAACTACTGTTGTTAGCCTGCACTGCATGGAGCAAGCAGGTGTCTATGATTTTCGATCTCAAACTTTTGAACATATTTTTCCTCTGTGAAATAAGCAAGTCAGATGGTGTGATGGAAAACTTTTTTGATTAGTTTTTAGTATATTACACTAGTTTTTATTATATTAAACACCACATACTTAAGTGGCAGAATTAATTCATCATAATTGTAAATTTCAGTAAAACTTTGAAAGTTAAAGTAGTATTGGAACTCTCATTCACCTTGAGGCTTCATATCCATGGATAGTTATTTCTATGAATCATAATAATTGCAATTAAGAGGAGAAAGATCTACCCTATACAAACATGCTATAAATTGCTATGGATTAGCATTACCTAGTAATTTTTTATTTTCAGTAATTCAGAATTTTCAATGTTTTTTTTTTTATTTTCAGGAAGGGGATATGCCATTGGAGGAGTTGCTAGCTATGTATGGTTATGGGGGGACTGACAATTCACAGTCGAACAGCTCTGATGAAATTCTATCTAATCAGGATCTGACACTCGACAAGGAAGCAATTGGGAGAGACCTTCTGGGCGAGGAAGAAAATAGTCCAAAAGAAGCAGAACCATCTGCCTTACAACAGCTGTACTCTGACCTTCCCACTGAATCGGCACATTCGGTTAATCCGAATGTTGGCTCCCGCCTTCTCAGGTGTATGTATTTTTAAATTACCTTATTCACAATATAAATCTGTATGTCCACACCCTCCTTTTGGAATAGTTGCCAAAAAATCAAACTCATTCTGTCTGCGAGATCAAAATATAGTTGACCTTTTAAGTTGAAGACCTTAGAAATATTCTGAGTGCATATATTTGATCCATCTTTATTGTTTCACAACACAAAATAGATTAACTACATGGAGTACTGATGACATTTTTCTTTTTTTCTTGTTTAGAACAATTTTGTTGACACTCTTCTTATTGTATCCCTATGCTCCAGAACTTTTAAGTAGTATGAGTATCTATTTTTTAAATTTCACAATAGCTTAACTCATTGTGTTCATAAATAGTGCACCTTCCTGCAGTAATATTAGACATATCGATGGTTAAATATAGCCCTGTTGTGCAGTAGTTTTATGATGCCACCATAGCTCTGCATATTTAAAAAAAAATATTTTTGACATATCAATGTAAGTATCTGGCACTAGAAATTTATTGTCTGGTGAATTAAATCTGCTGATTTAATTTTCTACCAAGTAAAGTGAAGGCTACAACACATTTGAGAGAGAAATTTGTTGAAAATCATGTTGTTTAGTGTATCCAGCTTACACCAGCCAGAGAATGCTGATGTGACAATGCTGTATAGTAACTTAAGAATAAACAGACTTGAGTTGGTAAAATAAAGGTTCCTACAGTTTCTGTAATACTTTTGGCCATTTCTTACTCTTCACGTTCCCTTGACAAATAATTATTCTTGAAAAACAAAACATGCGCAACGGCTGGGACTCAAACTTGCGACGTTGAGTGGCATGCGTAAATTACTAATTCCTTGATTTCTCCACAACTACTAGTTTTTTCTAAACAAAGGCGTAGTGACCTAACCCCTTTTACACGAGTCACTTTTGAGTGGCCCCCGACCAGTATGTTAAACCCGATCAAATCGGTTGGACATAGAGTCTGACCTTCCCTTGTTAGCTCTTTATTAACTCTTTCTGTATCTGTTTTGCTCACCAATTGTTGAGTAACCAGTTACTTTGTTGTTAGCTGTTGCAATTCAAGGTAGGCATTCCTGTTGTGTTGCATTGGCCATGGACACAGTTAGCTAATAAACTATTACTCTGAATTTGTTGCAGTAGCTGTCTTATTTGCAGGTAATTGCTTGTCACTGTAATTGGGGTGTGTAAAATTAGAGATCTAATTGTATTAGGAACTTTTTACATGTGGTAGTAATCCGCTGGTAAAGTGCATTTAGTGTATTTAGCAAACAACGTCATCAGTTTGAATTGAGACAAAAGCAGTGACTTGAATAAAGGCAGAGAGTGATATACTACTAAAGCTTGACAATACCTAACACCCAAATATTGTCCTGAGAGTTATTCTACAAAACCTGCTGGATATCACCTCTGCACAAATATCCTGCCATCATGTGACCGAAACAGTCCCTGAACCCATTGCTAAACATTACAAATCTCCATTCTAATCCATTGTTGTGGAACTACATCTAACACAATTGAGCATTCTCACACTGTGTTAGCCAAACAACCTTTAAGTTTGTCGTCGCCAACAATATCAAACACCTGTCTTATGTATGTGGCATATAACTGGCTGACCAGTAAAGGAAAACTGATAGGTCATTACTGATTTCCTAAAGGCATTAGTATGACACTGTGGTTGAACCTGGAACCATATCTGTGGGCATGAGTGTAATTCCTCTACTGTAGATTCCAATTCTAGATTTCAGAATATTAATGTCTGCCAATCAGAGCAGTTATTTTGAATGATTAACCATCTTCTCCGAGTCCAGTGATCCAGGAATTGCCAACTTTGTATGGTCAACATTATTGCGATAAGATAAAAATGAATTAGTTTCTATACCTATGATGATACAGATGCCATTAATGTTTTTTTTAAATAGCTCACATTTACAGTTAACTACATATTAATATATTAATAGCAAACCCAATTAGCACTGGGTTTCAGAATATTACTGTGTTGTTCTTGCAATTGTCTGTGTAGCTCTTCTGGTACAGCTTGTTATGTACTTCCACTGGAATTTTTCTACATCAATATTGGTAACATCATCAACATTTTCACTGTCAGTGACTGAAGAGCTAACATTGTCTTCTACCTCACTACTGTACTCACTTTCATCAATCGATATGTCTGATAACTCACTGTCTTCATCTCCAAAAATAAAATCATTATATTCACTTTCTTTTAGAATTTTTCTTCGCTTGCTTTCACTGTTTTTTCCACCACTAGTGGAGGGTTCCATGTTTGTTTACAAACTCNCTTTTGTTATACAGCTGATTCTTGTGAACTGTCGTACAAAGCAAGNATGTTNATGTAGTTCAGAAAAGTTGCCCGAGATGGCATCACCATACAGGCGTTGTTTTCTGCTCGACCTGAGAGTTGTAAGACAGGATAAATTTCAATGTCGTGCACTGCACGACCTAAGATTTTTGGAGAATGTCTATAATGTCGTGCACTGCACGACCTAAGAGTGAAAAGGGTTAAAAGTTATTTCTGCATTGATATAATGCATAAATAGTGGAGGTAACATCCGATTGGATTTTGTGGAAGCAAATTAGAAATATTTGTAAGTGAATTAAAGGACATTTCTATGTATTTCTTGTTACTTTGGTCCCATGTTCGGTATTTCATGGGCTAGTGTAGACACCTTTTACATTGCAAGTTATGCTGAGAAACAAGTGTTTTAGTTGTAAGGTATGCTTGATATTCTTTTCATATGGACATATCACTTTTCACAGCAGTTTCGCGTCAGCATAGTGAAGAAGAGGACGAAGACGAAGATAACGATTACAGCCCCGATGAAGACGATGAGTGGAGAAAGGTGTGTTTTTGTAAGGAGTGTTATAGATTTATAAATGGTGTTTTAGAAAGAAGGCCCAAGCCTCTTTCTTGTATGCAAGGTGGTTCTTTTTCAGAAATCTAAATGGCTGAATGCAGCTTATAATTATACTGTGCTTCACAGGCCTTTTATGTGTTTAAACACACCATCATTGCTTTATTGTTAATATTTCATCACTTTTTCTCCTCTTTTAAAGATTGGTAGAGTATTCTGTTTGTAGTACTGTGTCTGGTGCTGTAATAACTTCCACCTTTATATTTTTCATCAAAATAACAATTTCAGAGTTACACGAGTCAAATACTGTTCCTTCAAACTTGATTGTAAGAAACATGAAATTTATTAAAACTGAGAATATCCTTTTAATATACTGCAAATTAAAACAGGCATGTATCAACCATATTTTACATTAATGGAAATCCTTCGTTAATATCAATTGTGAGTTTGATACTTTCCATTCTACTACCAGTATGTTGCCATATACTGTATGTCAGTCACTTACTGCAGATGCAAGTCCAGTCATCTTCTATACAGCTTGATTGATCTTAACACAAGCAGGCACTGACTATAAGAAAAATTACATTTACCATTACTTATCTGTCAGTTTATTTTCTTACTTACACTCATATTCAGTACCACAACTGTCTTGTGACTAGGCCAACTCTTGAGGTTGGTGAGTTTGTTTCGTTTAGAGGTAGGCCAAAGTTTTCATTTTGAAAGTGGTTTCACTCCGCCTGTTCATAAATATTTTCATTCAAAAGTGTTGCTCACTTAAGATATTTCTAATGCTTCACATAAATTCTAAGATATTTCTAATGCTTCACATAAACAAGAACATTCCATCAAGTGTATCAGCTTTCCCCAAGAAACTGTTTTACGTATAAAAAACCCTCCCATTTGCATCACTAAACCTTGCATGCATCACTAAATCTCCCATCTTCTGCAGAAGCCAAGATCTTAAACCATAGAAGTTGGTTAAAAGTGTTATACAGTTTTAATTTAAGCGTGATGGCACATAAATAAAAGTTTCAGCAGTATGTGTGACGTGTATTGGATCTATGTTTGCCAGCATGCATGCTCTAATGATCAGACCGACAAGTTGGTCTAGTAGTTGAGTGTTTGCCTACTGGTTGGGAGATCTCAGATTCAAACATCAGGGCTGAATCTTAGCCCTAAGTATAGAGGGTTATCCTACGAGTTTGCCTGTGAAGGACTCCGCAATAAGTAATGATGGTAGGACCTTAAAAGTGAGGCCCATCAATAAGTGTTCGATGTAAAAGAAACCACCATGTATATCGAGCGATGGCAAAATTCAGTCGTCCTGAAGCATCATTGCAACGCGGATGGGTTCCTTATTAAATCATCGCAATCAGAACCATGGGACCACAAACTCAAATATTCTTGTGGTCAGAGTACCAGTCTTTAGAGTAAGAGGTTGTGGGTTCGATGTTTCATATGGGAATGTTCTCTCATTTATTGTCTCCATCATGAAAGTGATGATAAATGTCCCCTGATGGCTAAAGAGTAAAGAGATATCAGTTGAATTTTAAACATTATCATTGGATCTGTGTCTGATTGTACATTTAAAGTGTATTCAGTTTTGTATTTCTGCAGGACATCCAATAGAGATCCAGTGAATCACCAGTATTGGAGATTCATATTTTGACTAATTCATTATTCATTTGACCTGAGCCTCTCTTGCTTGAAAGTAAACAACACAAAGTAACGGAACATATTGATTTGTGTAACTGGCTCTAATATGAAAGCATCTACAGCAGGGTGTGTAATAACATAAATGTAGTAATTATTTATACTTGTTCCTGGTAATTTTAGTTGGTAGGTTACAAAACCAGTATTAAGGTTGGAAACCTAGTTGGTGGTATGCTGTACTGTCATTATCAAATGACCTTTCTNTGAAAAAAAAATTGTACTTAATGTGTGAGAAGAATTGTCTTTGTGTCAAATATATTGTGTAGATATAGGGCTACTACTCTAATTTTTTTATTATTTTAACCACTAAATATTTTAAGTCGCTGCATGTATATAATTGTAGTTCTCGCAAACAAACGTAGTACGTGGGTTGCTCAGAAATTAGTGTCCCACTTTTTTTTTTCTTGGAAACTTTTATTCAAAATGTATGAAATTTACTCTCAGTATAAATGAATGTTTCCTTTACACATACTATTTTTTTTAGATAATTCCCATCAACTTGTACAGCCTTACACCAGTGCGAAACAAGTGCATGCATGCCTTGCCTTTACCAGCTTTTGTCCTGTTCACGTAGCCATTTCCACAATGCATGGATCATGCCCTCGTCATTTTTAACCTTGTTCCACGCAGTGCATGATTAAGTGGCCTAGAAAGATGAAAACGAGAGGGTGCCAGATCGGGACTGTAGGGAGGATGGGGTAGCACAGTCAAACCCAATTTGACCATTGCATCCCGGGTTTTCAAACTTGTGTAAGGTTAGTTGTGCTGGAACAACATTTCTGCTGGATTCTTGTGAAGCTGAACTACTCAGTGGAACTGCTGTTTGAGCTTTGTCACGATCTTGAGGTACGGTTCTGAATTGCTTGTCTTACCTCTTGGTATCACATCCACAAGAATCATGTCTGGGCTGTTGACTGTTGCAGGATGCCCTGACCCTGCCTATCATGCAGATCCAGCTCTGCACTTCCTTAAGATTTAACTCTCAGAGCCCAGTGACCAACGGTGCTCCTATCGACTTAACAAGTTTCGGACGCTGCACACAAATGTCTCTTGATGTTCACAACAGTTTCTTTCTCCACAACCAAGAATTAAATTACAGCTAGTTGTTTGTAATGCGAGTAGTTCACAAACGCCATTTTAACAGACTGCTACAGCTGTGCTATGTGTCAGAATGCCGTGTAATTTCGTACACAAATGTGGGAAACTTCAAATTTGCAGCATGCAAAATTTCACTTTTCTATATTTATTATTGGCTGAGAAAAAAAATGTGTTGCATTACTTTCCGAGTAAGGTAATTATGTTGCATAGTGAGAGTTAGAAGTGTGAATGGTTTTAAAGCTATTGAACGGGCAGTATTTATTACCAATGAAATCACAAGCAAGAAACAAGCTGTGTAAACTCCTTGGTTCTGTGTTTGTGGTACCGTAAGTAAGTTGTGTTTCAGTTGATCAAATGCTATTAAGTAAAATTCAGAGTGAAAATTAAATGTTGTTGAAATAAAAATTCTTGCATTAGAACTGCATTAAACTTTCACTTTCAGAATGTTAAGATTGGACCAGATTTCCAAGCCTCTGTCCCTAATGGCCTGAGCTATTACAGTGATGCACTGCCCTATGAAAATGAAGATAAGCTCTTGTGGGTGCCTGGGCATCTAAGCGAGAAACAAACAGAAGAATATTTAAATGAATCAACGAAAGTATTACCTCTCCCGTCATTTGTACAAGGTTATCCACTTCTGCATCGAAGTCAAACCAGAGACAATGAACAGGCAAGTATCTTAAGGTTTATTGTTTTTACATGGTTAGGTTGTTGGTAGAAGAAAATAAGAAGTTCATAGACTTTTAATCATAAATGGATGACCTCAGGTGCAAATACAAGTGTCGTTCGGAAAGTAAGAGGCTGGTCGGCCAATAAAAGAAAGCAATAACTCAAAACAGCTCCCACTTGAATAGTAGAAGCTGTTCTGCCACCCACACAAAAACTCAGACTTGGACACCAGAGAAAATCTCGTTCATTACTTCCCATCAAAAGCTTCCTGGCCTCACGGAACTCGAGGACGATGATGAGCCCAAATCAACAGTAAAGAAATGGCTGTAGCTTACTTGCGGCAACCTTGTATGACGAGTGGATACAGAAGCTGGTGCCCTGCTATGATAAGTGTTTCAAAAAGGAAACTAATGTAAGAGTTAAGATTTGGCTATAGTAGAATATTTTTACTATTATTATNTTTTTCTGACCAGCTCTTACTTCCGAAAGACCCTCACATTTACTAGAACTAAAGTATACTATAGCATAAAGTACAAAGTATTTTACGGTACTTGACAAGTGACATAAGTCTACAAGAATTACTTCTCTCACTAATGAATAAGAGGTGCATGTCAAAACTTTTTTTTTCTTTATTTTGTTTGAGGAGACCATATTGAAGGAAATTGTAGTGTTGTTTTTAGCAGTTTTCCTGATTTGGTTTTGAAAAATTGCTATTACTGGAAAACCCCAACATTTGANATTGAGAGANTCATATACAGGGTGTTTGTTCCCTAAAGATCGGACAAAAAGACAAATCTGAGATTCTATGCAACACACCAAGCAGGAAATGTATTTGAAAAAGTTTCCGTCGATGGCTTCTGTTGACAAGTGGGAGCGTAATAAGACATATATGTACTGTATTTACTTTTAGAATGTAATAATTTGTATTCATACCTTTCTAATTATTAGCTGCAAGATATCATATTCATGCAGGAGTACTGTTAATAGATTTGTTTCCTTTGTTAATTGTGATACAAAATAATAAAACTAATAACTAAAAATATGTATGTAGTAGTATTGTTGTTAAGATTATTTCCCTTGTTGATTGTAATACAAAAATATTGCATGCCTTATTCGGGATTTGAACCCTAGTTTGTAAATTTGAAAACGTCAACCTTACCTCTAGACCACAGAGGTAAACAACATCTAACGCTAGTGTCTTGGATATAGTTTTCCTTGTCTCATTTTCTCCATAAAGTTCCCCAGAATTGTCCTAAATGCAATTGTGATAGAGCTCGTACTACCCACCCAATACCCGATCGATCTACCCAGAACCGGTCATGCAGGTGTACGGGTTTTGGGTACCCGTATCACACACACTCGTACCTGTATGAACTATGCCTTACTTTATGTGTACTTGACAGGTTCAGTTGCTTGCTAAGGATTGATAGCGTCTTCCAGATTGTGAAAAAAAAGTTTTGTGTTTGAAGTTTGAATAAAGAGGAAAGGACCTGTCCNTATTATCTGAGCTGTGTTTGGTCCATTTTACCTCATCTATTATTGGTTTTACTATAACAACATGAAATTATTCTTTATATTAATGTTTATTTGCAAATTATTCAAAATTTGTAAGTATTGATATATGTAAACTAGAAAGTAGTCGTTTCATATACATTATTTGTATCGTAGTATATTCAAACTATGTGGTCTCTCTTCTATATGGTTTATCAGGGGGAAGTGAAATCGTATACGAGTTGGTGCACTGCACCCACTGCCAAAGACTAAAGTTTATTGGGGGTAAGATTTAGATGTACTGAAACAAATGACACATACAGTTAAAAGTACAACAGCGCCGCAAATTGGAAGCAAGTGGCAGTGAACTCCCTCATTTCCAACCGAGCACTTGCGCGGGCTCTGTTGTCGTGCTGTGCCTATCTATAACCAGCAACGTCTCGTCAGAGTGTAAGCAAGAATAACCTATAAATACAAGGATTAGACACTTCACGCATTTGCCGCTATATTATCTGCTAATGTGTTCGACACTAACATTATCTGGGTGAAGCACCATCTACTGTCACCATGACAAAGAAATTGGCTTCCTGTAATGCATCATGAGGAAACAAGGAAAGAATAAAGATATACCAATATCGACTACGTAACTGCCGCAACTCTTGTAAATGAATTGTTGCAGCCTAGTTTATATCTACGTTAATAATCTTGCTGCAATCTATTATTAATAATTTTTTGAGGATCTTGAAATTGATGGGAGTCAATAAAGTGAAGGTAAATACAATTAAACTTCATTCCACAGTGGAAACACATTGCTATTCTTCACGATTTATTGGTTAATAACTTAATAAATGCTATAAGACTTACGGTATTTTTTGTAATGCTCTAGAAGCCTTTTTGGAGGGGTCAAAGTCCAAGATTTGTTTTATTATTTGAATATGTGCCTTTTTCAATTTTTGATGAATGATACCTTACCTTGCGTAAAGTTGTAACAAGTGGCCTGTGCCAGGATAGGCCTTTAGGCCTGTAGGCCTTAACACGTTCTACGTCTGCGGGTGATGATTGTTTCGGTGTCTAGTTTTGTTATGTTTTTTTCCCAAGATGTGTGTGATGACAATTTATAATAAATTACTGTTATTTTTTTCTTCACAAAAGGTGTTGCAACATTCCGTAGCATGCAGTCACAAAATAGATTGTTATTTCTTATACATCATATTGTATTTAAGCTTCAACGAAATAGGGTTTAAATTTCCGGATGAGCTACCACAAATTATCGTCACCAAACCTATTTTCAAACTATTCANGTAAAAGGCAAGTTTCATGCTTTAAACGTGTCACCTCGTCTTTATTTAAACTACAACATCCTTCGGCCTCAGACCCACTTTTCTAAATAATGAAAACTGAAATTGACAGTCAAACTAGAAGAATTGCTGTTTTTAAAGGAAACGTTAACATCAAATATTATTGTTGTAAACTAATATCGACTGTTTTAATTCAGTGAAAACGAAAGAATCAGTTTTGCATTCTGTGTTTGAAAAAAAACAAATTTTTTTAAATCTTTTTTTAATTTTACATTCTTTGCAAATCACATGTGGTTCATCAATCTCTCATAGATTACAAAAGTCCTCCTAAAATGGTTTTTAAAATCTGGAAGACTGTCGTCCATTTTCAAGCACCGCAACCTGTCTAGTACACGTAAAGTAAGGCATAGTTTAATTACCCTTATGATACAGGTACCCGTATTATATGGAAAACCATATCAACCCATATGATACGAGTACCCATTTCATACAGATACCCAATACCCGCATGACCGGTTCTGGGTACAGCAATTGGGTATTGAGTGGGTAGGCGAGTACTCGGACACTATTCTGAGCACTAAATTGTGACTAATGCGAAAACTAGGCACCGGCGAAAATTTTCTCAAATACTTTTCCTGCTTGGTTTGTTGCATATATTCTCACCCCTGTCTTTTTGTTCGGCCTGTTACCGACACACTTAGTGCAGTGCATTTAGCGTTTGATCCGGACAAAAATAATATCAAAACGAAACCTTTTGGAAATTGTTCAATACATACCTATAATCATTTCCTGAAAATTCCCAAAGTTCCCACTCCAGGAAAATCCGCCATCTTGGAAAAACTGTCGCCATGTTGGATTTTTCATTTAAAATTAATAACTTGAGAACCAAAGGTCCTAGAGACGCGTAATTAGTGTCAGATTGTTCGTCTTGACTTTATCTATCATGTTGACTA
>KZ873230.1:32357-46419 GCA_003456935.1 Machilis hrabei
GGTTTTAAACTCGGAAACGGTACCCCGCAGACCCCATGTTCCTATATTATTTAGACTCAGAATGGGCTCACCTATTAGCCATTAATATTTTGGAGTAACCTTTTTGAATCACCCTGTATGTATACACTACGCTTCTCTTGTTGAGACGCATACCTGATACCTGGTAATATAATATTCTTATGCAGAGCAGATACAAAATGGAGGCAGGATTTTTGAGGAATGAAAAAAAATGTCTTAAATTGTAATTGTACAGTTTAGTACTACCAGTGTAAACTGTCGTTTTGATACATGGTTCAAAAGTACAGGCTTTGTTGTTATACCAAGTTCATATAATACCGAATATTGTTTTTTTGGACTTTGTATAAACTGATATAGTATATAGGCTGCTAATTTTGATACTTTTTTCTGCTCACTAAGTTTACGATAATATAGATCCAACATTTGCTTTCTTCTATTTTGAAACATCGGCAATTCTTCGTGCTACAGAACAAATTTTTTACAATTGTCGAAAGGATATAAATTTCTTTCTCTATATTTGAATTTAAGACCTCCCCAAAACACAAATACATGGTTCTGATATTAAATTTTTCAGAAGTTATATTTCAATATGCGATTGTATAAATTTCGAAACGTTTTCAACTAGATTGTCAATTTTGCGTGGGGTTATTTCTATGCATAGCGAATGATCGAACACTGATGGAACACCATCGGCCAGAGTTAAGGACACCTTTTCTTCCTTGCAGTGGTATCGGAAGCAGAAGTCGATAATTGGATGAAAACGTTGGTTAACGAAAGCTTCCTTGATGCGTGGTAGAATGGTAATGAGTTGTTTGTATTGATCTTCGGTCAGCGTCAGATGTTTCAAATCTTTTTCGAATCGTGCCATGATATCCAAATGTCTGAGAGATACGGCTACTCTTACCCCTGATTTGGCCAAATGGTAAGTCCAGTTGAGTCTTAAATCCGACTGCAAAAGAGCAAGAGAAAAAATAAACATAAGTTTTCTAGTTGTTACGTAACATAAAAAGTAGTGAAAATGTAAATATATATACCATATAATTGCTGGATTTGTAGCGGCTTTCTTCAGTTTGATTAGCGTCATTTTCGGTGTTAGCATTGTAAGAAACAGCAAAACGTTTAATTTTTTGCTTTGTCTGTAAATAAAAAAATACCGAGTTTTCAAACTCAAGAAAACAAATTCAGTCAGAACAAGTAGCATGTTAGTTCATTCTATTCGCGTTCAGAAAATGAAACGCTTATGACGTTATTCAAAGCAATGTATGGACTAAAATGTCGATTGACGTAAATGATGTCTCGTAACAGTTACTTTGTGTTAAATTTGTCGTGCATAACGATTGCTAGATATATATCAGAAACTTAGTGGCTATCGCGCTGCGAAAAGATATGTGTTAAATTCTAAATTGAGCGAACTTTTGGTAAATCCTATGACGCAAATTGATGGCAAAATAATAATCAGTCGAAACTAATTGTGTGATATAGCATTGTTAACAATAGATTATACGTTAAAATGAACACTAGAATAAAACGTATGTTAAAAACCGACTTACCTAAAATAATAGATCTGCACAGCACCCCAAACAGTTGTATACTGAATAGGAATGGCTCTTTTGTAGCGGTTTATATACTCTTTTATTATGTATAAAATTAGATTCAACGGAAAGAATTTACAGAAAAATAAACCGTTTATAGCAAATCAACTTATTTTGGGCGATTTTTATCGAGTTCATGCATACATAAATAATTGGTAATACTACCCTAAGAATTTTGCTAGCTAGAAACTAAGTCAGCGATAACGCGCAGTTACCTAAAGCTACGGTGAAAACATGCTTTTGAGCAAACCAACATATTTTGCTTGATTTTGTTTAACGAACTCAAGATAAATGTAGACATTTCTGAAAGAAAAGTTAAGCTAATTAACTTCTTTTAACTAGAAATTGAGTGGCCTATAATGCCTAATTAGCTATAATGCTTAAAAAAATGCTTTTGAGCAAGCCAACACATTTAGGGTGATTTTTAACGAACTCAAGATAAACTGCAGTCATGTCTGAACTAAAAGTAAGCTAATAACTTCTTTTATACCAAATAACTGATCGCTAAAGTCTAGTTAGCTATAACACACTAGAAAACATGTTCTCGAGCAAACCAACACATTTTGCATGATTTTTAATGAGCTGTTGATCAAGTGCAGATATTTCTGAAACAAAAGTTAAGCTAAATAACTTCTTTATCTAGAAAGGAAGTGAATAAAATGCTTAGTTAGCGATTTAAAGGAATTTCGTAGGCGCTGTTCAATACAGACAAAATGGTTAAAGGTCCAAAATAGGTGCTAGGTTCTTGACGTCATCAATACNTCAATCAAGTTACCTATAAAAGGAGGAGTAACTTGTCTATAATTATCAGTTTCTGATTTACGTGTTGCACTGCAATTTGTATTTAGTGATTTGTAATCTTGTTAGTTCAAATTCTACTATTCAAAAATGCAGTTCGTTCTAGCCGAAAACGTAGCTGCTTTAGGCCATGCCGTAAACCACCGGGAGTGTGTGTCTCATTCAGATGCGTTTGTTGCTTTCGCATGCTTTCAAAAGCTTTTGGGGGTAGGGCAATTTATGCGTTTCCCGAATACAGGGAAGAGTTTGGGGATTGCGTGGGATCTGAATCCCTAATCGCGATTTTCAAACTTCGGGCAGTGCTTCCAGAATTTCGCGACCTCTTTAGGTGAACTGGACCAAATGCAAAGGTTTTATTCTTGTAACACAAAGATGAAGGTCCGTATAGTCNTACAACGGCAAATCCTGTAGGATATGTATGCCGTAATGAATCTGTCACGTGAAGAAAAGGTAAGCTTTTTATTTGATTTTTTTTGGTGATTTATAAAGTGTAAAATATTATGCGAGTGTTGTTTTCATANCTGCAAGATCAATTTATAAATTGAATAGTATTACGCGTGTGTGTGTTTTCGAGATTTATAATGGTGAAAAGTTCGTAAATTACATTGAAATTGAATAGTATAATGCGTGTGTTTTTAAGAGTTCTAAGTTGAACATTATTACGCTAGTTTGTTTTCGATAAGTGCAAAATCGTAATGACAGTATGTCGTTAGAGAACGAAAGTGTTTACTTAAGTCGAATGGAAACTTATCACCGAAAAGGATGAAGGAATAAATGATTAAATGAATGGATGGTATGTTTGCGTTATCTTTGCCATATCATGTATAGTTTCTAATTCCATGGTGATATTTATTTGCGTAACCCGAGTGCGTTCTAATTATATCATGTAGCGAGAATTCAATTGCCTATTAACGTATTTACTACAAAATGAAGTTTATATTTACGTATTTTGCTTTTAACAGACGTGTAAATTTACGAGAAGAAATGTACTTTGCTTTTCAAAGACATGTATATTTACGAGAAAATAATTGGAAATGTAGTTTGGTATTAAAAGACATGTATATTTCCGGAAAATTTAGTTTGCAGGAAAATAAAAGTATTTAATTCTTTATTTTTATTATAGAGCCCCAAACCGACCCCAAGCCTTCCGNTAGTGGACCCATTCCCACAACTGGATTTTGCGGACTGCCTGGATTTTGACACCGATGTAAATATGCATATTTTATAAAAGAAAAACAAAACATACGACTTGATACTTATACGTAATTTTTATGTTTTAGATTTGTCAACCGTTTCGTGGCTGGAGTGCCACGGATCACGACGCAAATTTACCTCCCGTTGAAACTGAGGTATAGTATTTTGAAAAGATAGAATGAAGATAGCGTTTGTTTTGTAGCTGAATTCAGACGAGTCCAGCTTCGACGTGGAGGGCTTTTTAAAAGGCCTCGACGGAATTCCGCTGAAGGCATTTGAGGTAAAAGCAAATTTTAAAAACTCGTGATGTTATATTATATTATATTCTTTGTTTAGAACTCTGAGACGATTTTTGATGCCCGACCACTCCACCCAATTAGTGCCAAAAATAAGTCTTTACCTGTAAGCTATTTGTCCAGTTTTGAAATATATAAATTAGGCATGAATATATATCAAGTAGTTTTATTGTATGTATTTTTCAGATCCATAAAGATGAAGGGCTTATGTCTGGTACCGATCCGCAGACCCCAGTTGCACCATCATGTCAGGTGTAAAAAGTATGTTATCAGACATTTGTAATTTTAAAATCTAACTCGAAATGAGTCTTATTGTCTGTTTTCCGCGTCAAACGGGAAAAGGCCGCGCCAATGAGCCTTAAACTGTACCCGGCCCATCTAAGAAGGCGGCAAAACTACGTAATCTGACATGTGTGTAAAAATTAAAATCTGTAGTTTATTTAAGTGTTTTATTAACTTGCAATTTGTTTCTGTATTTTAGACCCAGAAACGGCAAGGCGCATTACATGCCAACGAGCCAGATACCATGGCTGGCCCATCTGGAGTGGGGTCAAAAGTACGTAATTCGACATGTGTAACTTTGTAAAATTGTAGTTTATTATTATGTTAATATTAATTCCTGCTTTTTCCTCTATATTAGGGCCAGAAACGCAAACAGCCAATTATCGATTCACCTGCAGCAAAAGTGCCCAACCCGTCAAAGGGATCACCAAAAGTAGGTCTACCACACTTTGAAAAACTAGAAAAACAAAATTAAAAAAGATGATGATATTTTACGTCTTGTCGACACACACTGGGTCATTAGGGACGATGAAACAATGTTTATTTTGATTAATGAAGGTGATCTTAACAACTAAGACAAGAACAAACATCCATGTCTTATGCGAGATTCGAACCCGCAACTTGTTGTTCCAGGGCGCGCTGGGCTAACCACTATCCCAAGTAGGCCGACAAAAAAATTAAATATTAACAAGTTTGTATTCTATTTCAAAAAGCCGTCACATTATCCACTGCAAGGGATCAGAACGTCAGGACATAATGATTGCGGAAGTACCATTGAACATTCGATTTGTGAGTTATTTTATGAGTGTGCGTATATAGTGACTTTTTTAATGTACTGATATTTTTATCTCGTTGTTCGGCAGTGAACGACGTCGACGTCATTATTACAGCTATAGGCGACATTGTGGCTAGAATCACTGCCGAAATGAACCCTTATGACGCAATCGGAATGTCAATAATGGATTGCGACGTTCCTTATCAAATTATACAGCTTCCATTCCAACTAGCTGATCAGTGGTCCGACACATTTGTGTTGGACCAACTGGAAGAGGAAGTAACCAAATCGGCCAGAGACGTTCTGTTGGGAGGCCGGGTGACCGTGTCAGTTTTTATGGTTAAGATCCCAAACGGTCTTGCGCGGGATTTTGGGTATAGACCAATAGGCACTATGCTGCCTGGCGAATTAAGACGACGCATACAATGTTTTATTACGATTAAAAATCGTGATAACTTGTGTGCACCCAGGGCTAATGTTACTGCCAGACCCAGATTAGAGTTTCTAAAAACCGTGAAGACATGAGCCTAAGGTTATATTTCGACTATATGAGACACGATAAACCAGAACAACAGAGCCAAGCCTTAGTTCTTTGCGAGCTGGCAGGCGTAGTTCCACCCCTTCGAAGGGTGCGGATTAAACGAAATAGAGGCTTTCCAACACGTTTTGGACGGATATAGAATCGTTGTCTTTGGCAATTATACTTCAACCAATCCTATATTCGTTGCCCGACGTCACGTGCCGATGCTCCTAGAGAAGATATGTATCTGTTCTATGAGGATCGATATTTCGACGTCGTGACCCTAATCCATCAGGTGTTTGGCAAGAGTTTATTTTGTAGCGATTTCATGATCACTTATAACAAGCGTGTGGATTATTCGTGTACCAAGCCTTGTTATTATTGTCATGCATTACTTGATTGCCCCGTCGACGGCCCGGAAATTTATTGCGACGTCTGCCACAGGCATTTCAGAGGCCAGAACAGCTTTACAGCACACAAAACGCTTCAAGCCCACTATAAATTCACCACTTGGCAGACAATTAGCAATTATAAAACGTGTGAAAAAGTTATTGATTTCACGCGTCGCAGCCGAAAGAACCCGCACATCGACTGCAGAGAATTGTACTGCATCAACTGATGCGATGGCGAAAAGAGACGTAGAAATGAACTTACCGACACCAACGGTCCTATTCCCAAACGTAGAAGAACCTCTAACGAACCTATTGTGTTTGTATTTTATGATATCGAATCCGTGCAAGTTAAACCCTTGAACGGTAATGAGAATAAACTACATCATGAAGTGACGTTACTGGTTGCGATGACGTGTTGCAAATAATGTATTCAAGTGAAACACCAGATAACGTTTGTAATGAATGTAGGACAAGGAAACGCATCTTTTTGGGCGATAAACCAGAACCACGATTCGTACAATATCTAGGTACAATGACGTCATTCGACAAGGTGATTTCTTTGGCCCATAATACGAAAAATTTTGATAGGCAATTTTATTGCGTCATTTGATGTCAGATCTCTTTACTACTTCTGGGAATAACATCATTCGGATGACGTTAGATAACATGGTATTCCTCGACACTCTGTCGTTTTTACCCATGCCTCTTGCCAAATTTTCTAGTGCATTCGGACATGGCAATATGAAAAACGGTAACTTTCCTCAATTATTTTTTAACGTCATGCCGAATTTGGTGGCAAATATGGCCAATCCCAGAGCTTCAAACTATATTGAACCTCTCCCTCCTCTGACTGCATATGGTGTCGATTCAATGATGCCCGATAAACGTCGCAACTTCATTGAATGACACGCACAGAAGATCTCTGAAGGTGTGGTGTTTAATTATGTCGATGAGTTGGTGTCGTATTGCGTTTCTGACGTTACTATTTTAATGCAGGGCGCATTGTGTTTTAGATATGTTTTTCTAGAAACGACTGGAGTTTTTCCGTTTAACGAAGCAAGTACAATAGCATCGGCGTGTAATCTGGTCTGTAGAAAACAATTTGTAAAAGAGAACACCATAGGATTGATTCCACCTTACGGGTATCGTGAGGCCGATAATCAATCTCAAGGTGCATTGGACTGGCTAACGTACGAATCCGTGGTGCGTAATATTGACATTCAACACCCTGGTAATGGTCGTGAGGCTGAGTTATTAGGAATGAAGATCGATGGTTATCATGGGCCAATAAATACGGTTAATGAATTTCACGGTGAGTCATATTTTTGAATTTATTATTTGTTTATTGTTAAAAATTAATGCATTTTTTCGAGAATAATACTAATATGTAGTTAAATTTGTAACTGATTTTATTTAATATAGAAGTCGGGTTTGTAACAAATTTTATTAGCGTCAAGACTAGTTCAATTTCTATCTGATTTATTTTCGCGTTATAGAATTCACTTTCGCGAATTATATTAAATGTACTGCAATTTGTATTTTATTAGCATGAACTCAGTTGAAAGGAAATGTTCTACTATCGTCTAAAAGTAGTAAAACGCGTAACTGATACATTTAGAGGAGAACATGGTTTTCTGTTTCGCAAAATAATAATAATACCGTATGTTTTTCAGAATGCAAAGTAAAGTAACTAATTTTATTTGCGTCCCAAATACTTTATATTTGGTTGATTAGTAGCCAAAGTATTGACTATGGAACTCTTTGTTTTATCTTGTTTTGTTACATTGCAAAAATGTTAGTGTTCTAATGTGTCATTTTGTGGATGTTGTTGTTGTGTGTTTAACATGTTCTTTTCTGTGTACTCAGAATATTTTTACTCCATTATAAAATGCTTCTACCATGGTTGCAGAAAGTGTTATCCAAACCGAAAGTAATTCCTGACTGGACTAGGTGACTCGATGGAAGGTAGGTATCAATCGATGGTGACAAAGACCAGAAAACTGAGGTAAGCTGGCTTTAGAGTAATAGAGACGTGGGAATGTAAGTTTGCTCGCCTTAGGCAATCGAATGTTCGCATCGAATCTACTCTTCGTAGCTAAAGTTTTCTTGGATGCTATAAGCAGTTTCATGGGGTCGAATGAATTGTGTAAAGCTGTATCATGAGTGCTAGGGGGTAAGAAGGTCGCATATGTGGATATAGTTAGCTTTTATCCGTTCATTAACAAGTACGGTAAATATGCCGTAGGCCACCCGAAAGTGAATACGAATCAATTCCCACACCTTGAAAACATGGAAGGTCTTTTGATGTGCGATGTCTTGCCACCACAACGTATGTACCTCATCTCTCCTTGTTACCATTAAAAGTCGAGGGGTAATTAATGTTTGCATTGTGCAGAACTTGGGCTGAAGAACAACATCAAGGGCCTTGCGCGCACACCGAAGATCAACGGTTTCTCAAGGGTGTGTGGATAACGGCTGATATTAAAGAGGCGGTTAATTGCGGCTACAAGGTGAATCGTTTGCGTGAACTCTGGCAATATAAAACAGTACAGTATGATCGGACCAGTGGTGAGAAGGGCCTATTTGCTGAGTATGTTAATACCTTTCTATCTATGAAGCAAGAAGCAAGCGGCTACCCTTTATGGTATCAAACAGGGGAAAATAAACAATGCTATATCAGGGAAAATGAAGAGCAAAAAGGTGTAAAATTAAATCCGGTTCGCATTGCATACAACACCGGCAAACGCGCTCTCGCGAAACTAATGTTGAATTATTTCTGGGGACGTCTGGGAATGCGACCGATTTTAATGCAGACAGAGATTGTTTCCGATGCCAATACATACTTCTCGCTCCTCACACATCCAGAGAAAGCAATTTGGTCTGTTTTACCCATTGGGGAGAATGTCATGGTAGTTAAATGGGTGTATCGAACCAGTGTAGCGATCATGCAAACTACTGCAATGTCGTGTTAGCAGCTTACACCACATCGCTTGCCCACCTGCATCTGTGGAAATTTCTTCATCCTCTTGGTGTCCGTATTTTGACACAGATAGTATTGTGTTCACTCTGAAACCCGGTGAATGGCAGCAGCCATTAGGCGATTTTCTGGGCGTACTTGCCGATGAAGTCGGAAAAGGAGGTCACATCATCGAATTCGCTATTGCAGGCTAAAAACCTATGCCTACAAAGCATTGTTTCCCAATGGCGATGTCAAGGTGTGTTGCAAAGTTAAGGGGATGACTTTAAATAATTTTAACAGTAATCTCATTACTTTCGACGCAGTGAAAAATATCGCCTTCAGAAATCGAAACCTCCATAAATCACAAGATCAAAACGACGAAGGACCACTTCATTTACAGTCAAAAGCAAATGAAGAAATACAGGCTGGTGTACTGTAAATGTCGCCACGTGGGTTTGCATTCCACGCTTCCCTTTGGCTACGTCGACCAGTAACACACCATTTGCTGTTGTTAGTTGTTCTTTTCAAATTTTTTTTCAAAATGTTTGGGTGGTTCCTTTTTAAATTTCATTTAGGGTGGGACATTTTCTTTTTTTTAATTGTTGGCATTTTTTATTAAGGGGGTATCATTTTCAAAATTTATTTGAGAGTTGGAATTTTTACTAAGGGAATATTATTTTTTTCAATATTCTTGTGTTAGTGTAAAAAGTTTAATTGTTGCTGTTTTCAAGGTTTATTTTGTTGTGTTTCCATAGTTTATCCTGTTTTTTTCATAGTTTTGTTATGTTTTCATAGTTTATCCTGCTTTGTTTTCAAAGTTTAGCTATTAAATAGTCTTCACGGTGTTTTCTGAGTCAGTAGGCTTGTTCGACTCTAACTGAAGACAAAATGGATCTCACATTCAAGCATCCTTTCCCTGCCGTTCTAGCTGGCCCCAGAGGATGCGGTAAAACCGTGTTCACAACACGACTTAAACATTCAATTATCATGTTTGATACGTCTTTCGATTTTTTTGTGGTGTTATAGCGAATGGCAGTCTGGATATTTGCCTCTACAATCACAAGGGGTCAAGTTTCATGTAGGTGTTCCTTCCCTTGCTCTCTTTGACGGACACAACTCAACACTTGTCATTTTAGACGACTTGATGCACGATAGTAAAGATGTATCTATTATTTACAAACGGCAGCAATAACTTTAATTTGAGTATAATTTTCATTTCCCAAAATTTATTTCATCAAAGCAAACCCTCCAGGGATATGTCTCTTAGCAACCACTATATTGTAATTTTCAAAAATCCTCGACACAAGTCCCAAATACTATTTCTGGCTGAAAACCCCAAATACGTACAGGTAAGCTACACAGATGCCACAACAAATGCTAATGGATATCTGCTGGTGGACCTGAAGCAGACCACTCCTGAACGTTTACGATTACGGACAAACATCTTTCCAGACGATAGCCCTGGGACCGTGGTTTATGTACCAAAACGATATCACTCACTAGAGCAGGTAACTAAAACTTTTTGATATTTTTCTAGAGTGTTATTAAATAACTTTTTGTTTTCAGAATTTAATTTTTTTTCTCAGATTTTAATTTTTCTTTTTGAGTGCTGCGTTCCGGATTTATTTCATGTTATTTGTTTTTCAGTCGACGTTTAAACTTTGTTGTTGTAAACTATCGTGCTCATGTGTAATTTATTTTGTATTTTTCAGACAACAACGAGGAAAACACGGCAAGAGTCGGTGCTTTAAATTACAAAAGGCTATTAAACACTATTTTGAAAAAGGTAACTATTGTTTTATTTCATTTTGATTTGTTTTAATTTATTTTCTCTATCTGTTATTTCTGACGTCACTAACGACATTTCGTTTTCGTGTATTCTTCAGGTTATACATGGTTGTCGAGCCTTCATCAGCTTAGTTGTGGATTGGTAGCTGATCATGTCGCAACTTTTGCAGAGTCAAGTACATATACTGAAAATAATTTTAAAATTGTAACCAGAACAACGGGTTTCTTTACTGAGGATGGCTGCCAGAAAATTAGTAACCTGTCTCGCTGAATGCGCCCAGAATACTTTGAATGGTAACATACCACTAACCCAGTCTAAAGGAAAAGGGTTATCGAAATTCAAAAAACAGCTTAGAAAGCTAGCTAACAAGAAAAATAATTGGAAAAGTAAACGTAAATTACTCGTACAGAAGGGTGGGTCTTTTATTCCATTGCTTTTAGAACATATACTAGCTCATATGGTCGGGTCATTTTCAAACGAGAATAATGTTGCATCCCAAGAAAATGATTCTCGTTCCGCACGACACAGTCATGCGAACTCAAAACCTTCCTACTCCTTTGTCTGAAACTATAACCCTGTAATAAGCTTTGCTAGTGAATTAGACGTTGAGATGGACAGATTATTAAAAAATCATACGTAAATCCCTATGAAATATGGCACAAGTAACAACAGACTTTACATATATTTAATTATCTTGTAAATCAAACCAAAAAAGAACCTTTGGAAGTAGAAATTAATCAGACAATCGATGAAGGGGAAAACCAATTTATTCTAGATATTCCACATTCTTATAAAACAAATGCATCCTCTTTATTACGATATTTACAGTCAAACAGTGAAATTGAGTGGTCAGTTTCAGGCGAGTATCGATAGATGGACAAACAATTCCAGGCAGTCACGTAAGCGATTTAGTCAGCACAGCTGTGAGACCATTTACAATTTTTAAACCGACAGGGTGGCCCGAGTTTATCTCGCTTTTAAATCACATTTACAATACTCGCAGTATTATTACACAATATAAAAATATAACAATTTCGGTTAGTGAATCTCTTCTTTCTTGCTATTAAAAGAAAATTGAACCCTTACGTTAATCAAAGAAAAAAAAATAAAAACGTTAGAGAAAATTTACTACAATGCAGGGCATCCAGCCGGTTACGGGTCAGCTGAGGCCTTGTGGAAAGCGGTAGGTAAAAAATGCCTCTTTCCACAGTAAAACATTGTGTTTCGAGTCAGGATTAATGTACTTTACATAAACATGTTCTGAAAAAATTTAAGCGCAACAAAATATATCTTACCATTATAGATGAACAACACCAAGCCGATTTGTTCAACATTCAAAGTCTTGCCAAGCATAATGACAGGGTTCATGACATTTTATCCGTAATAGATTGTTTCAACCGCTGTGCGTGGGCGATACCTTTAAAAACAAAAACAGGTATCGAACTATGCCAAGCTTTCGAACAAATATTTGCTGAACGCAAGCCCTATAAGCTTCAAACTGATAAAGCACTTTTCAAAAGTTTTTACTTAATAATAACGTGCTTACTTAATAATAACGTGCGTTTCTTTACAACAGAAAATGATGTCAATAAAATTTCTCTTGCTGAAAATTTCAACAAAACTTTAAAAACGGGAATGTGGAAATACTTTACGCATAAAAACACGCGTAGGTACATTGATGTTTTGCCACGACTTTTAAAAGCGTACAACAATCGTTGGCACTCTACTATCAAAATGGAACCTTCTCAGGTTAACCAGAGAAACATCAAAGAAGTTTGGTACAACATCTACGGTAGCAAACCAAAATTTAAGAACAAGTACGGGCTAAAAGTCACCATTTCAATTCGGGACTGTCACTGTGAAACTGCATTTCAGAAAGCTCTTGCAATGAATAATTATTACATGCAAGGAGGTGGGGTTTCTCGAGTTTTTTATGGTTCTCCCTATCAAAAAGGTCACGGCCTAGGGAGTCTGTTTGGTGGTTTAATTAGAGTTGTTTTACCCAGGGTTAAATCTGGTGGACCAGCTGTAGGCAGGCAAGCATTATCTACAAGTGGCCATATTCTGCAAGACGTTCTTCAGGGGAAGGCTTTGTCTGAAGCCGCCAAATCTAATTTCTTTAGAGCCGGACAAAATCTCGCTGCCAAAGCAATTTCAAAATTAAACAGGTTACAACACGGCCAGGGCTATAAACGTCGAGGTGTCAAGAGAAAACGTCAGTCTTTGTCTACACGACACCACAAGCGGTTCAGCTCTACAAGAAAGATGCGACAATTTGCTATCAAACCTGTGAAGAAACATTGTGTTATCAGAAAAAAGAATAGAAAAATCACTTAAAGTGGTCGACATATTCGATTGAACATGTCTTTTGTACACATCCACTCAACTGAAGCCAGTAAATCAGGATTGGATTTAATTTCATATCCTCCCACACAGACGGCTATTCAAAACGGACAATGGGTTCATTACAAACCACTTGCATCACTTACTGACGATCCACCCATTTGGGTTTGCAGTTCCAGGACACGGCAGTGATTTCGTCGACTTGGCTCATACGTTACTTCACGTCAAAGCAAGAATTGTCAAAAGCGATGGGTCTGCATTGAACGAGAAAAATAACGTGGGCCCCTTCAAAAATTGGTTACATAGCTTATTTCATCGAGTGGACATTTTTCTCAACTAGAAACTCATTTCTTCAACTTAGAATACGTACCCGTATAGATCATACATTGAAAATTTAATGATTTACGGACTCATAGCCAAATCCAGTCATCTCACCTCTGCATTATGGTACAAGGATACAGCAGGCAAACATGACGGCATGTCAACGAACGAAGGTTATCTGCAACGCAAACAATACAGTGAAAATTCACAAGAAATTGATCTTTGGGAGCTCTGGGCTGCTAATTTTTTCACGCCGGACGTCATCTTCTCAATGAAGTCGAACTGGTGTCAAACTCATACGAAGCCGTGATAGTTTTAGCCTCATCGCAGACGTCAACAACTACAAAGTACGCATTTCTGATGCAAAGCTCATCGTCCGTAAAGTCAGTATTAATCCGCAATTTCTACTGCAACACGAAGCCATTGTCAACAAAACTTCTGCAAAATATCCTCTCACTCAAATGGAAACAAAAGTCATCACCATACCTGCAAACATTCAAAGGAAAACTCTGGACAACGTTTTTAAAGGACAGATGCCAAAAAGAGTCATCGTGGGATTCCTATCGAATAAAGCCTATAATGGAGAGATCACTAAAAATCCATTCAACTTTCAACATTACACGGAAAAAAATAGTTAGTTGCTCCAACCAGCTTGCAGGGTTGATTTTGGTTTTACCCAGTAGCTGGTTGATACAACCATCTCATAGGGTAGTCAAATATGCAGTCAGTTCCAGTAACGTACCAAATGGTCACACTGTCCAATCGCATGGTTGTCGCAAACTG
>KZ873231.1:20236-31334 GCA_003456935.1 Machilis hrabei
TTCCAGGCGTTTTGTTCCTCCACTGATCCATGTTACTTCAGCGTTTCTAGAAACGAAACGCTGTGGAACCGTTCCTTGGAACATGTATTTGTTCCGTTTCCCATCCCTGGTACTAATACGGTGGGCAGCACATGTGATCGATTCGTGCTGGGTATTTCAAGGTGATGGTTCTTATAAAAGTTTAACCGTACCTAATGTGCCAAGAGGTGTTGGTGAAAAGTAAAACAACAAAACATCATCACAACTTTTTAACTCCTCTTCGTTGTTTCTTCCATCTACAATTAGTCCCACGACTGTTTTTCTGATTTATAAATTATTTGTCATATTTGTAAATACTAGGTCTGTTCAAAATGTATCCGACCTGAATTTGTTCCACGGAAACAAATGAAGCACGGGAAGTGTCCTCTGTTGGAGAGGTGGAGGGTACCTTCATGCGCATGCGTGAATTGTTTCCTGCCCGCAGAGAGCGTCAGTCGCTAGCAGTCAGCGTGCGAGTTAAGGGAGTGTACTGAGCGCCCGTTGGATTTTCATTTTCCACGAAATGATGGAGCGACTTGAACAGCGTTATTGCATCAATCTTGGCTATACCCAAGTGGAAATCATTCAGAAGAATCGGCAGGCTTTCGGCGACGATGCCATGGGCATCACACAATTTAAGGAAGCGTACAACCGGTTCAAAGATGGCCGCACGTCGGTAGAGAGCGACTCACATTCCGGTAAGCACTCGACAAGCTGAAATGACGAGGTCATTGACCAAGTGGGGACTTTGGGGATGCAGGACTGTCGTATCACTGTCCGAGAACTTGCAGATGAGGTGGGAATAAGTAATGGTTCGGTACATTCCATTTTGAGCGATGATTTGGTCTTGCAGAGAGTGTCCATGAAATTCGTGCAAAAACTACTAACGAAGGAGCAGAAGCAACTCCATCTGCAAGTCATGCAGGACATGCTGGACTGCACAAACGGCAACCTCAACTGCCTGAACACTGTGATCACTGGTGATAAGTCATAGGTTTACGGATACCAAGGCGCGCAGTCGTCACAGTGGAGACAGTCAACATCCCAGGGGCCAAAAAAAGCACGTCAAGTGCGTAGCAACATCAAAGTGATGTTGACTGTTTTCTTTGACTCCCGTGGAGTGGTGCATCACGAGTATGCACCACAAGGCCAAAAAGTTACCAAAGAGTCCTCCATTGCCCTCGTGATGCTGTGTGGTGCAGGAGACTGGATCTGTGGGAAGCGGGAACTTGGCAGCTACATCATGACAATGCACTAGCTCATTCCTCACATCTGATTCAGACTTTCTTGGCCAAACACAGCACTCCTGTGGTTCGTTCGTCAGGCTCCCTGCTCTCCCGACATGTCTCCTTGTGATTTTTGTTTGTTCTCCAAGCTGATAATGCTGCTGAAAGGACCCGTTTTGAGTCATGGGAAGACATACGGTTCACGACGGTCCAGCTGAACTCCATTTCCAAAGAGGCGTTCCAGAAATGCTTCCAACAATGGCGGGACTGTTGGGAGAAGTGTGTGCAATCCCAGGGAGACTACTTTGAAGGGGATTAGGGTTTCTGATATCCAGGCGAATAATTGTCTGATACTTTTTGAACAGGCCTCGTATTCTCCCTTCTATATTACTACAGACATACACCGCTAATATGGAGGTCTGGGACTGACTGCCTTTAGGGTGTTGGTCACCGCGTGGCCAGAAGTCATGCTTTTAGAGAACAATTTACTCTATTTCTGGCCAAGTCCGGGAAATTAAACAGCGAGAGACATAGAACAATGCTATGTGGTATTTGTGGTGTAAAATTTTCTAACAAATCAAAATCTAATGTGTAAGTTGGTGAAGTTTACTTTTTTTTACCCAGAATAGGAGAATTCACCAAATTACACATTAGATTTTAATTAGTTTAAAAAAAATTTACACCAAAATGAAGACGAGGCATTGTTCTATGTTTCTCGCCGTTTAATTTCCCGGCTTCGATAACATAAGTCGGAAATTAATATATTTGTTGTCTGTGAGCATGATTTTTGCTCTGGCTGTGACCAATATGCTTAAAGTGAAGAAAGGCCCTTTTTCACTTGCCAGTGCTCATAAAAACCTTAAATATTTTTGCACTAGCATTTATTATGTTTGCAATAACTCTAGGCCTATAAAAATGCTGAAAAAGTAAAATTAATGATAAATAAATTAATTACATTGATAAAAACCTGAAAGTGCTGCCACCGAAAAACCACCTTAAGAGCGGAGCAAGTGCCCAAAATAATAATATGAATATATTTTAAAAGCACCATAAAGTTGGCTGGATACTACTGTACTTCTTTTTCTTGTTGTAAATAGATAAGCTCATATTTCAAAGCTGCTTGACATTATTTGAGACAACTGTCATGGCTGTTGGCATATGATTTGTTTTTCATTTTGAGTCTCTACAAATAATTGCTTGTTCGTCTTACAGATGTCTTCCAAGTTTAAGTCTTTGTAAAGATAATTTTAATGATATGTGGTGTTTACAATGCTACTTTTGGTCAATGTAGATGAAACTATATCACAGACNTCCATGCCTTACACAGGATTCAAACCCATAACTAGAGCTCTTGTATTCTAACCATTAGACCAGAAAGATCAGTCATTTTAAAGGACACTGATCAGATAATTGCTACACAAACAGCAGAAACAGGCAAAATCAGTCTACTTTATTATTTTTAGCTCACAGGTGTTCGTTACGATTTAACGTAGTACATGTATAAACGTACAGATAAACTCTGTTGTGTATTACGTTTATGTTTGTCTAGAGAAATACGTCGACTTTGTCACTACTCTTTGGTTTTGTTTGTTAGAAAATGGAAATTTGGATGTGCGACTTCAGTCGGGATCTGAAACGCCTCCGGTTCCTCCCAGGAGAAGAGAACGTCGCCACAACACGCCACCTCGACCCGTCAGCAACGGACTTCCCCCGACGCCTCAGGTGCACATGGGAGCGTGCTTTTCTAAAATATTCAATTGCTGTCCTCTACGCGTGCACTGCACCGCCAGCTGGATCAATCCCGAAACGCGGGACCAACAAATCCTGATAGCTGCAGAAGAAGGAATCTACACGTTAAACATGAACGAGTTGCACGAAACGGCGATGGACCGGTTGTATCCTCGCCGTACCACTTGGCTGTACGTCATCAAGGACGTTTTGATGTCGCTTTCAGGTGGGGAGTCTCCAGCCATTGATTAAGGGTCCTGATACATAGTAGTTAGTAAATATTGATAGTTTGCAGTGTTACTGGTTTCAGTGGAACTAAACTATAGTAGTCTAGAATAAGTAGTATGCAAACCTCAAATCAATTATTTGTCGCTACGCAAATGCCAAAAGTGATAAACTCACGATGGAAGGTGCTGCCATCTGTTAACAATTTTTGAACATATTTCAATAGCAGCTGCTGTTTATTCTTAAAAAATAAGTTTAGCCTCGTAATTACATATTTAATCACCATTTTTTGTCATAAATAAGTACGTGTTTAGTGTTTACATTCAGTGTTAACCTTATTTTATACAAAAGCCATTCGAATATTGAAATATTACAATTTCATGAAGGAATATGATGAAATATGTAAGGAATCAGATATTATGATGAAATATGTACAGAATCAGATATTAGATGGCAGCACCTCTGATCGCGTATTTATCAAATTTGGCATCCAAAACCTTCAAATTTTTTCCACGGGCAAGATGGGCTTTTAACCACTACTTATTCTAGGACACTGTAACTTAAGTGAAAATGTACTTATGTATCTCACAAATCAAGAGTTGTGGACTCATTGTGGTACATTGTTTCCCAAACTACTTTGAGCTAAATGCTGAAATCATGGAAGTGATGACTTTTTCAAAATTTAAACTCTTAATGTAAAAGAAAATTTGAAAGAGAGCGAGAAAGAGAGAAAACTGCGATGAACAGGTACAAAAGTTGTCCGATAACACTTGCTGACAAAACTGTACAGATGGACCCCAGTTTAGTTTCTGTTATCCTATCTCTAAAGGTGGCTTTACACCGAGACAACAGGAGGCAATATGTAGCGTGCTACATGCAACTAATTACACAGCCACACAAAAAAAATTATTTTTCGGGTCTGGGGATCAGACCACGTGTTCTATATGTTTTTAGGGTCGTTGAATTCGAATCCGGGGTCCGTTTAACCCTATCATGTCAGGGTTTTGCCATAACCTCAAAACACCCCAATAATTGAGGCTTTTCAGCACTTTTAACGCATATAAGCCTGTGACTCAAACTTTAAACACAAAAGCCAAGCTGTTAACTCCAAACCCATAACCCTATAACCCCATAAACTCATAACCCCATAATGCAATAACCCCATAACCTTAAAAAACGCCATAATTCACAGCCACACACAAACATTTTTTTGGGGGGTTTGGAGATCAGACCATGTTTTCTATATGATTTTGGGGCCGCTGAATTCGAATCCGGGGTCCGTTTAACCCTATCACGTCAATTATTGTTTTTTTTTTTTTGAGGTTATGGCAAAACATTGACGTGATAGGGTTAAAGTGACCCCGGATTCGAATTCAGTGACCCTCAAAACATATAGAAAACATGGTCTGATCCCAAGACCCGAAAAAAAATTTGTTGTGTGTGGCTGTGAATGATGGCGTTTTTTGAAGGTTATGGGGCTATTGCATTATGGGGTTATAGGGTTATGGGTTTGGAGTTAACAGCTTGGCTTTTGTGTTTAAAGTTTGAGTCACAGGCTTATATGCGTTAAAAAGTGCTGAAAAGCCTCAATTATTGTTTTTTTTTTGAGGTTATGGCAAAACCCTGACGTGATAGGGTTAAACGGACCCCGAATTCGAACTTAGCGACCCCAAAAACATATAGAAAACGGTCTGATCCCCATACCCGAAAACATTTTTTTTGTGTGTGTGGCTGTGTTATCAGAGAATGCAGTTCTTTGAGATTTCCGTGGCATGCTACAAACCATCTACACCAAGGCAACAAAATAACCTCTTGCCAGTGGCGAGTTTGGTAAAAAATGTCATCACGAACAACTGTGGTCGTAGCTTGTCTCGTTCTTGCCGAGCAGGTGAAGAATCAGAGGAGACGAAGGTGGTGGAACTGACAACTGTTTGTAGGATGAAATTGACCACAACAAGATTTCTTATATCGGTGGGATGCAGATGACTGAGCCCTTTTCCAGAATTTTACATGAACGAGTGCTAATGCATGTGAAGTTTTTTTTTATTTTCTTCTTTAAATTGGGGATGTCACACTCATACTCATCTAACAATTTGGGACAATATCCACTATCTTTTTTTTTAAATTTTTAATTAACTTTTAGGAATTTCCAGCTTCACAGGAACAGTTTAGGGAATTCCGTGTGTAATAGGATAAACTTCTCCTCTACAGGTCAAAATTTAGGGATTGACTGATTACAAGGGGTAACTTTTGTACAACTACCTTACAGCGTCAGCTTGGAAGTTTGTTGCCGAATTTAGAGGAGGAACTTTGTGAAATTGTCTACATTTTACAAGTCTGCGTCATTCATCTACATAACTGTCTTTCATGCAGCTAAAAGTATCATGACTAAATTGTCACATTTGAAGTAAAATATCCTCATGTGCCTGGTTGAACTTAAGTAAAGTTCAAGTGCATTGGTGAAATTACTATTCTTTTAACAGCTTCAAAACACAGTGTCTGAGCAGCCGGATGCCCAAAACACGTGATTTGTGTCATTAAATGGAAGCCGGAAATAGAGCAGAAATGTTTTACTAATTGCAGCTTATATACATATTTGTTGCTAAAATATAGTTTCCTGCGTGAATATTCTAGGACGATTATTAACACATTTCAGAAGAAGTTTATTGGACACAATGATTTGAGTGTAAGATGTAAGTGAATGGCTAGATGTGTCAGATCATGAGCTAAAGCTGATAAAGAGATAATTGTGTCACTTTTAATACTAAGTGTATATTTGTAGCATTTGATCATAGAGTAGTAATAACTACAGTAACAAATATTTACCAAAATTGTAACATTTCTGTTATAAACTTATTTTTTAAATCTTACGATTTTTTATACACTTCAGTTTTGAATGTTTTAATCAGTTGTATTGTATTCATCATATTTGCATGCTAATATTGAGGTGTGATGTTTGCAGCTTAATGTGAATTGGTAAGACATTGAAAATAAATTTACTATTACTTTCTGATGTTACTTACAGCTGACTCCAAATTGTCCGGGGACTTTTTCGTTGCTTAATATGGCATTTGTAAGAAGTTAGTCTTTTTCTTTTCTGTGTAGTGGTGGTGAAAATCTTTAAATATTTGTTTGTGTTAGAAATCAAGAAAGCAATTCAGTAGCATTGCCTCAATGTATTGTAAGGATGCAATATTGGGTGTAATATGGCGAGTCAATTTTAATAATTACGGTTATAACAACCCGGGCGAAGAACGGGCAAAGTCTGCCATATTTTGATTCTCATAATTTTGAAATGCTGTTTTTGATCTCTACGAAATGATGCACAAAATAACATTTTCCTTTGATCTTTGAAAACTTTAAAAATTAATTTTCAACTTCGTGAAAGTCCTTGGAAGTATTAAGTACTTTGGTTTGTTGAAAGAGCTTTATTACAAGTGGAGTAAAGCTGTACTGAATTTATAGAATAAAAGTTTGAAAGTTCTGTATTTTTGTGTGTATTCTGTTGATTCTGAGTGGATTAAACTTTGCCTTTTGAAATAAATTCTGTTGACAGCCTCATGTGGTAAGTAAATAATGTACTTTAGGCTATAGTAATATTCCAGATGTAAAGTAGGATTGTGTATACAGGGTAACTAGGAACACCTGTGCCCAGTTCTTTGTTTGAAAAAAAAAAAAAAAATATGCAGTGTGTAATTTTCACTAAATTTAGTTGCAAAATTCATTCAAGAGCGGGGATAAAAGTATGCTATTAAAACCATTGGATGTCATTTTACTGGATGTCATTTTTAATGAGGAAATACCCCATTATGTTCCATAAGTGGAAGTTACTCTCCTCCATCTACCCAATCCTATATTTTTATCTGTATACATTTCTTGTTAACCATCTTAAAGTTAAGATTTTGTTGGAAATGGGAATAGGATGTCATTTCCTATATTGAAAAATAAATAAACAATATTATTTACCTTATTCCAGCATTATAATGGTGCGATATTTTACCCAGATGTCCTCTAGGCTTTGTCAGGCACTGCTACTAGAGAAACAGTGCCTGACAAAGCCCAGATGATATCTGAGCAAAATATCGCACCATTATAGTGCTGGAATAAGGTAAATAATCTTGTTTATTTATTTTTCAATATAGAAAACGTCTTAAAGTTCTTTATTTTTTTACTCGGGAAGTATACAGATCTTTAACTAAACCCTGCTTCAGGGTGTCAATAAATAAATCGTGCTTATATTTTGATAACCAGTTGGAGAGCTGTATAGAATTTGTTGTATGTGGCATCCATCATATTGAACTCATAATAGTTGTCTTTATTTTATGTTAAATGCATGTGATTCTTTTTAATGAACTTACACTTTCTTAGAATCTAACTTTATAAAATGGGGTGAAAGCCAAGGCATAATTGTGTTATAGTAATACAGTTAATACAGCAAGTTTAGTTTTTAATGACCTTTTCTTCCCTATCTTGTAGTTTGATACTGAATTATACAATTTAGACAGTTTGGAGTATTTTCGTATTCAGAGTTTAATGTCCAAGTTTGTGGTGATGTCCACTTTCTTCAATGGCGTGGCCTGCAGTGGCAGTCTTGACAAACTTCCTTCCCTTTTTAAACAGTAACAGAGTAATATTAAAATACTTTACCCATGTTATTGAAATTATAGCATTTAAGATTTTCAAGTGTTTAAAGCCAAAGTTAAACAAAAGAAGAAAATAAAAATTGGCACTGTGATTTCGTTGTTAGAGTAGCTCATATTGGCGATTTGAAACTTGTATTGGAGTGCCAGTAGCTTCACTGTCTGGTGACCCTGGCGTGAACCACCTGATCTCATTACCGGTACTGATTGGTTGAGGCATTTAGGTGACATCCTTAAATCTCCTACACAGATCTATGTTATTTCGGTGTTTGGCCGCTGAGCACGCCACAAGTTACATGCAGTTTAATAGAGGTCCTCGAGATGAAAATATTGCATCCTACACCAGTAAGGTAGTCTCACAAGGGAAGCACTTACCCTTCGGGTCACTGATTTTGCCGAAATTGTGCAGACATATAGTAGTAGTATGGAAGTAAGAAATGCCAATTGGAGACGATGCGCTTCTCAATTGTTTACGAGACATCGATGTCTGAATTTTAGCGCGTCGCCTTAGTACCACTGCAAAAAAAGTAACAACCAAGCTGAACAGCGTGGCTCAGTGGATAAGGCTTTGGACTACAAATCTGAAGGTTGTGGGTTCACGCCCCGACATTTCTATATTGATATGTCAAACAGTACTTTTGTCAATATGACGAAACATGTACACTTCGAATGCTGTGCGTGAAATATGTTCTTCTAATGAAACACTGGTAATTTGGACTCGCAAAATAACAATTTCAGTTTGTTTTCATTATGTGTTCATACGATATACAGAGGTAGATATGCAGGTCGTTTTATATATATATATATATATACAAATGCTTTTCGTCTTTGGTCGTTCGTCGTCTTCTCCATTGTACATTACAATTATACATTGTTAGGGAAACCATACGTACTATATTTCAAGTTCCTTACACTCTGAAATATTGTTATGAAATCACTCCTTGTTATTTTGCGAGTCCAAATTAGAAGAACACATTTCAAGCACAGCATTCGATGTGTACATATGTTTCGTTGTAATGACAAAAGTACTGTTTGACATATCAATAATATATATAGAAATGTCGGGGCACGAACGCACAACCTTCAGATTTATAGTCCAAACCCTTATCCACTGCGCCACGCTGTTCTGCTTGGCTGTTACTTTTCTGCAGTGGTACTAAGGCGATGCGCTAAAATTCGCACCTCGATTTCTCGTAAACAGTTGAGAAGCGCATCGTCTCTGATTGGCATTTCTTACTTCTATACTATTACTATATTTCTGCACCATTTCGGCAAAATCGGTGACCCGAAGGGTACGTGCTTACCTTGTCAGAGATCCTTATGCGTTGCCCGCATGTTACTCTACCAAAAAGCCGCTATGGGAATCATTTAACTGTTCTTTCGCGATCAAATTACATGTCGATTGAATACTAATTTTAAGTTGTTACAGAAACAGGTGTAGGCACACATGATTACTTAAAAGAATGAAAAGGAAATTCTTACGTACACCGTCTCTTTTGTCGCATTAATATTTCGCCGAGCTATCCACTTCGAGCTTCATCAGAATGTCACTGCCATGTACACGTCGTCAGCAAGGAAGCCATCTTAGAAGGGCTGTAACATTTTTGAAGAGTTGTCACTGTTTGGAGACATTGATGGGAAATAAAACATCAATGTCCCCAAACAGTGACAACTCTTCAAAAATGTTACAGTCCTTCTAAGATGGCTTCCACGCTGACGACGTGTACATGGCAGTGACATTCTGATGAAGCTCGAAGTGGATAGCTCGGCGAAATATTAATGCGACAAAAGAGATGGTGTACGGTAAGAATTTTCTTTTCATTTTTTAAAGTAATCATCGATTGTATACCTTTTCAAACATGTTAATTTAATTTAAACAAATATTTCATTTCATTTCAAAGTGTAAGATGTTCCTCACCTCCTGTATAAACAAACCACCTGTGACATATTATCCATTTGGAAATTCTTGTATATATTGTGAACAAAAGAATATAACACGTATTATCGACATACAATTTTGTTGTAAAATTTAAATTTAGTCCTGAAGCAGTAATTTTTAGTGTGTTAAAATTCTTGTTTTTTTTCAGTGTAAATAAACTATTGGTCACATCAGTTCTCAGTAATTGTGGTACTTCAACTTTTTAAATAAAGAGACAATCTAATATGTGAACAGATTCCGGTTGTTCTAAAGCTTGTTGCTCTAGCTCTTCGTTTTTGATTTCAGGTCGAACGATGCAGTTGTATAGGCACGATTTAATAGGTCTGCACAGTAAACACGCCCATCGTTTCTCACTCCACATGAATAAAATTCCCGAAAAACTTGTTCCTCGAAAATTTGCTCTGACGACAAAAGTTCCCGACACCAAAGGCTGTAGCGCCTGCTCAATCGGACGCAATCCCTACAACGGATATCGTTATTTGTGCGGGGCCATGCCAAACGGTGTTATCCTCATGCAGTGGTATGACCCACTCAACAAATTTATGCTTCTCAAGGTAACGTAAACTCGTCCTGTTTTTTTTTTTTTGTGTGTGTTGTACGGTGATATTGTGGGCAGTCGTAATTTTTGTTGCTTCTTTTTCTTGTAGTACCTGGAATGCACCCTCCCTTCTCCTCTGGATATATTCCAGTTGATGATCACGCCCGAACAGGAATACCCCATGGTTTGTGTCAGCGTTCAACGAGGTTTCCGTCAGGATAGACTAAAATTGGACCTTATAAACATGAATTCGACTGCAAGCTGGTTCCATGGGGCAGATGATGATGATATGGATGGAACAGGTGTGCTTTCAGTATTNTTTTATATCCATTAGAAAATCAAATCGAAGGCCGTTGTGAAATATGATGCAGCTTTCTACACAGCTAGGCTTTTGTGCAATACACAGGTTAAAAACAGCTCCACTTGTATGAAAAAAGAATCTTGTACACTAAAGTGTATTCAAATATAAAGTTTGTATTGTGAGTTCAGCAGAAGTTATAGAAAAGTGATATCACATCTTTGATATGCCTTGTTGAATTATCAGATTTTCTGTGGAATGGAGAAAATGTAGCTACATAGGTACAAGGGCAGGTCAATAAGTCTTTAGAAAAAGAAGGAAAAAACATTTTTTTTGGTAAATTTTTGTTTATTTTTCAATATAATCTCCTTTTAGTTCAATACACTTTGTCAGACGTCCCTCCAACTTTTTCAAGCCTTCAGAAAAATATGATTGTGGTAGTTCCTCAAAATAAGCATNTGTGTGTGCGACGACTTCCTCATTTGA
>KZ873233.1:17709-28109 GCA_003456935.1 Machilis hrabei
CCATTGACAGGGCTTCTTCTTCTTCTTCTTGATTTTATATATGATAGGATCCAAGGTTCCGTAGATTTGTTTAAACAAGGCAAATACCACGGCGTTGTTGTTTGATGTTTCTTGATCGATAGCCTGAAGATATGTTGCGAGTGACTATCCTCGGCTTCCGGGAAGGTGACTGGCGTCGGTGTTGATGATTATGGCAAAAGGTTTGCTTGGTCGAGATGGCAGAATGTCCAAGGCATACACTCCATGATAAATGCTTGCTACTGNTGNGGTCATTAGCCATGANATGTTCGAGTTGATATGTAGTAATGATTATTAACTGTTGTAGTTCAAGAAAACATTACGTTGTTTATTGATTTGCAGTAGACTGTCGAATTCAGCATAGATGATGGCGTTGATGGTCTCTCTTCCAAGGCGTTCGTAAAGATCACTTCTAGACGTAACTTCCCTAGTGTATAATGTTCCATTGAGTTCCGGCGATTGCTCATAAGTCAGGAGTGAGATCAAAGGCAAAGAGGCAGTAACCTTTAACATAGTCCTCCGGCGTCCTGGTAGTGGATTCCCGTGCAAGAATAAAGCGTATAATAACTTTGCACGTAGGGACTGGCGTCTGTGAAAGTTGGCTCCAGGACTCTTGAAGTAATTTGTTCGCCGTCCAGATAAAGAGAGAGATAACGTATTTCCAAATGTTTAAACTCATAGGGATTCTTGGTCACATCTCTGTTAAAGGCTTTATTGCTNACAAATCCTATGACGATACGCTTTGGCCATTGTACCAGGAATATGTTATCCAGCTTNTTTTACTCTGAATACCAATGGGCATCGTGATNATTTTGGTAGAATACCACAGATGTAATATTATTGGCATTGGAAAATTGGGAATGCAACGGTCCGAAGATGCAGGGCCAAAGGATTATGTAGGACTGGAAATTGGAGGTTATATCAGACAGGACATGCAACTTGAGATACCTATGCGTAGTGCAGACCTATTTACTCACTCCATAGGTTCCTGCCTTGACGAGGCGGGGGGGGGGGCTTAAATTTCTCCCATATACATATAATCGATCTCATATAACACCTTTAGAGAGCAGAGGAGGAACTACTAAATGAANCCGGTGAGATGTTGGAGTGAGGTGCAAGGAGGGAGAATGAACAGAGATGGCTGACGATATTGCAAAATAATTTACCCAGGTGGGCCAATCCCACCCCTCTCCGAGGAGGGCAGCCCCCAGTCGGATTCTGGGGGGGTGCAACACATCGTTATCTTGAGAAGTTAGAATGGACAGGGAACAAAGAGGGGAACNGTAAACACAAACAACATAGTAATTTTGAGTGACAAGATTAAACTCAATCTCTGTTGGTGAACTATCAATTCTGAACTGCACATGGAAAGTATGAAATGATGACGATGTTCTACTTATCAGAAGAGTATAAGAATCCTTGGCGACATAGCAGTGGTGATCCCTTGTTACATCAAATCTCCTGGATTTGTTGAAGCGGTCATCGAGATAATCTTGCTCTTTCTTGATGTCATTTTCGGTCACCACGACAAAGTTTATTCCAACAATATTTTCCGCACAAAACGTGTACATGTCCTTAGGGGTAAGGATGTGGCCCTCAATTGGTCGCTGAAGACTTGCCTTTGTGACAAGTCTCTTCACCATCCCCCCAATCGCATCACAGGGACCCTTACCATGACTGGTGCCAAAGAAATGCCACTCAGCATCTAAACCAAAGTCCTGTTTATGCTTGCACAAGTTATAAAAATTATTTCTGTTCTTGTACTGTGCTCCTGATCCATCCGAAAAATAATAGATGTTCTTCAGATTTGGTATGAATTCCTGAATAAATGGAACCAGCTTCTTTTGGAATGCATAAACAGCAGTTGTATTGTNTTCTGTGCAACCACTTATAATACAAAGGCTTTTGTTGGACAGATCTGCAGATTCAGTCTTAAAATAGTCACAAAAGGGATGTATAGTGGCTTGGGCATTTACCCAGTGGTATGACTGGATTTCATCCTGGATAACAAATGTGTAATTTTCAGAGAAATCCCTTATCACTACACACTCATCCTGCAAAATATTTGCTTCAGTTGTTTTTAAAAACTGAGACTGACTCTGGGCAATACAGTGGTGACTTTTTAACACCAGTAATTTTGATGCCAAATTTTCTACGACAGTGATTAAATTACAGCAATCTGTTGTCACCCACTGTTTGTAAGAAATAGTTTTTTCGTCATCTTGTTCAGCAGAATCATCTAATTCAGGGTTCAGTTCATGTAATTTTAATGTTTTAACACCAGCGCAATTTGCACACTCCCCTATCATACAGTTCTCATTGTTAATATCACATACTAATTTTGCAAGTAGAGATTTCCAGTCACTGATCTTTACTACTGAAGCTATCAATTTAACATTTTGATGAATGACACATACGCACCCAGAATGAGTCCCACTTGCTCCAGCCAGAATGCACCACTTGGGCCCGAGCTCACAGAATTTAGAAAAACCTATACCAACTGATGGGTGCTCCTCTTTAAATTTTTGGTACAGTTCTTTCAAATTACATAGAAACAGTCTTTTCTGTTTCAATTGCTTGCTTCTATCTTCCAGACGAATAGACTTTGTATCTTTCGTTCCTGGCCACATTCTGCTTACTTCATCACTATTGTAAAAATTTACAACCAAGTCCCGAGTTTCTTTTGCAATTGATTTCCCTGTTTTCACTAAATTCAGTTCAGGAATGGGTCCATGTATTTCCACAAGTGCCCAAGTTTTCTTGACTAAATACTCACTTACACCTAGTTCCTGTGCTGTTTTATTTATTGACCAGCTCTTTAGGGCTACACTGATGACTTTAATTCTGTCACTATTTGATGTGCAACTTTTTATTCTTTTTTTTAGACTCTTCACTAAGTACTCTACGTAGGGGGCTCCGTGGCTCAGTGTAAGAGCATAAGTTTCCGGAGTGGGAGACTCGGGTTCGATCCCCACTGGTGCCAACACCTTCACCAGTGCCCCGAGGAACTGACAGGCCGTAGCGACAGGCCAAGTTCCACAGAACCCTCACAAAAAATTTGTCGCAATCTCCGAGGGGCTAAGGTTCATAAAATTCAGAGAGATTCCTTTCCCAATAGCAGACCCCAACAATTGGGAAAAATGCTAGGAAGAAAAAAAAAAAACTAAGTACTCTACGTCTTTAGCTGCGATGTCAAGTCTTTTCCAGTTTTCTGCCTTATCTTTTTCTTCTTCACACTCTACATTGAACGATTCACTCAGTTTTTGCTTAATTACAAGAGAGAACTTTTTCACTGTACGCTTAACTTCTAAATGTTTATTCACACGACTTAAATTTGAAATTCTGGTAGGTGAAACACCTAATGTTTTACCTGCTTTATTCAAAGATTGTAAAACTATCTCAGGAGCTGTGAAAAGTTCTTGTTCGGCAGTGTCATCATCACTTTCATTGCAGCTAGAAAGTCTTCTATGGCATGAATAACAAATAGACTTTCCTGGTATAAGTTTTAATGAGGGCCACTTTTCACACATTCTCACAGTTACAGTTCTCAAATTCTTTGTAATTACTTTTTTATGAAAAGAAAATGGGTTAGAACATGAGCTTCCAAAAAGGTGTTGGTATTTTCCACATACTTTTTGTAATGATATGTGCAAACACTATTTATTTCTTCAAGTCAAACTCTTTTTCTCAGAAGTATAAGTTCTAAATCACTTATATCTGATAACAACTTGACAGTTGATTGTCCATAAGAATGATTTTGACAACTTTCACCAATATGAACACCTTTAGAGTATTCCATCTTATCCTTTAATAATGGTGNCCTATTTTAAAACAAGGCCATCAAGTGTTTAAAATACTTCATTCACAGTCAGTGAATCTTCAAACATACATCCCCAGTATCTGCTTAATACACTGAAAAACTGGAACACATACTTCTGCACTCTCTGAAGGCTCACAACAGACTGACTAGCTGGCTGCAACTCCTATTGTTTAAAATTGTCATAACTTGCAAGAACCTGTTTAAACATGTACACGTGTGTGCCTGTCTGAGCATGATCATCCTTGCTGTATTGCAGTGTGACAATAAAAACAAAAGCTTTACATGTATTTGATAATCACTAATGTATGTTTCAAGTTTTTTAACCTTATACAATTATTAGATTGTAAAACAATAGAAGGGGACCTCTTTAAGCCTTTCATCTTATGCGTTTTGGAATTGCCATTCTTGCACATATTTGATAGCCCGTAAAATGTACACCAGTGTGAACCACAAAATGAAACTCATAGGTTTTACTAACTACTATTAGGAGCATCCATGGCCAAAATTTCAAATTTTTGGCCAGTCCCCCTGTTGAGATAATCTGTAATTTTTTAAAAATTTCGAATTCGAAGCAAAAAATTGGCAAGAAGGGGTTCTAACCCCTACTTTATTTCAATATTTCTGAAAACCCTTTCAGTCATAGTTCTTGTACAAAAATTGCCATCCTGTGATTTCAAGNCCTTTTGATTTTACAGACCTTTAAAATCGCCAAAACACATCATTGCGATAGTTAATTTTGAGGCCTTTAAAGTACCATTTATCTAATACTTTTTTAAAAAGTACGTACAGTTTCTGAAAGGCCAGGATCTCTGCTTTACGATAGTGAAAACCAAAACTTTCTATCTTAAATAACAACAACATAGCAGCCTTTTTCGCAAACCATTGCAAACCCTGATTTTTGATTGCCACAACGAACAAAAAAAAAGTCTAAATCCAAGATGGCGGCAGATAAAAAATAATAAAATCAGTTTTGAACTAGTTAGTAGTAGGGACAACTATGGTGAAAATATACAAAATTATCAAGAACGTCGAGCAACCATTTAATTTAAAATTGGGTGATTTCACATGGAATGACCAGATCTCTACAATTATGTTTCTGAAACTGAAATATTGGTTACATACTTGAATGGATGTTTGACAGATATATCAAGGTCCTGCAATTCAATATATGTCATTTCAGAAATCACTCCAGTTGCATCTGTCATCCTGTCCACTGTGTCATCATGGAAAACAACAGGCACACCATCAGCTGTCAAACAGATGTCAAATTCAACTGCTCTGCAGCCCTTGTCTTTAGCCTAAATAGAAGTAAAAGAGAACTAGCGACATTAGTTGGCTACAAACTTCAGCAAAAGATTTAATGTAACAACCACCGAATGCAATAGAAAAACACATTAGAATATATCAAAACAAAAATACACACTTGTACACTTTTCCTTGTAGTAAACTTAAAAAAGAATATGCAAGTTATCTTGCTAATTATGAATTTACACATAAGTTCTAAATATGCCAAACCCAATAATCAAGATTTAAAACTGAAATCTATTACTTATAAAATTAAAAAGATATGATTAACTCCCAGGCTTTAGTACAGTTTTATGTCTTCAGAATTTTGTGTTGTGAAATCCAACAATTGCTACTCCATCTGTTACTTCTGAATGAGAAATACAGATTCATAATGATGGGAGCAAGAAACCTCCACATATATTGGCTACTGCAAATGGTGTAACTACTGGTAGGCCTACATCATTAGTTAAGCGAGTTGGGATCTGAATCATGGAACACGTATCACTAAGTTTCTTCCAACACTTCGATATAAAGGTTCAACTATTAAACATGACTTTAGTTTCCCTCTGGTAAGAATACGAAAAGTATGCACATCAGCTACATTAGATCATATTTTGAAGCATCACAGCACTTGGTATTCCACCACAGAATTGGAATTTGCTTTGGGTGTGTAGATGCTTGGAGTATGCGGGCTGTATTAGCACTAATGTAAATTTCTATCAAATGTGTTAAAATTTCATCAAGAATTTTAGCTCGGTCTTACTTTTTTTTTTTTTTGGTATTGCTAACAGAAGGCAGCAGATACTCAGTATCCACACCAACTCATCGTCTCAAGAGCTCTACAATGTATACATCACAAACAGGAAAGGGGAATTTTTTTTTTTTTTACAGATTTTGGTGCAGGCTCTTAAATTTGTTTTCAAGAAACTTTGTGATCTTTATGATAGCTGATTGACGGATGGTTGATGCATCATTTTGCCATGCCAAAGAGAGTTACCCTTACAGCCAAAGGGTAGACTCCTTGTCTTGCATTGACAAGGTCACTGCACCCCGGGAACTTGGGACTTGCACCCAAGCCGGCGTTTATATGGAAAACAAAAGTTATATAATACTTATACATGTCAGAAAGATATACATAGGGTTGTTAGAAATATGCACCTCCAGTGTAACGAGTCTGGTAATGCCACACTCATAGAACTCCCTTGGTTGCTGGGTAAGAATGTCGGTGACAGCTGCCTGTACTTCCCCATCTGAAGCAAATCTGTGACCTCTCAACTTCTTCTTGAGTACACCAAACACGTAGAAATCGCACGACGAAACATCAGGACTGTATGGTAGGTGCTGTAGGGTTTCCCACCTGAACCTCCGTAGAGTTTCCGTCACATTTGCCGTATGGGGCCTAGCATTGTCCTGCAACAAGATTACACCCTGAGACAATGTACCATTGTGCGTGTTCTTGATTGCTTGGCGCAAACATTGTAGTGTTGCACAATAACGTTACGCGTTGATAGTCTGCCCATGTTCGGTGAAGTGGGTGAGTAAAGGTCAGGTCATTCCATATGAACTCAACACAATTTTAATACACTTTTCACTTCATCATCTCAGATTTCAGTAAAATAAAATTTGGCACATAGGTATCCTCTATATAGACTAAGAAAAATACCATATTTCATATTTATATATCAACCGGTTTAAAAAATATGACTATTTAAAGTTCCCGAAAATTGCCCAAAATCGCATGATCGATATCTTTTTAAATTGCGTTTGCAGCTCCCCTAATTAAGATAGAGAGATGGGAGAGGTGTCTTTTTGCAGCATTTTAAATGCGCTTTTAATTGATATAGGTACCACATAATAGGGGTTAATATACAAAAAATGTGCAATCAAAATATTGATTGAGGATTTTTAAAAATGCGCCGCTTCGAAAACATTCAAAAAATTCTAAAACCACCCTTATAGGTTTTTAAACTGATAGTGTAACTTTAAAAATGGGATCATAATGGGTTCACATGGAAACCTATATTCATAATCAACCTTACATGAGGTTTTATTGGTAAAACCTAGATTATAGAAACAACTAAACTATAGCGTAACATATGGCATTTAATTACATACATTTAATTAATATTGTAAATATTATGTAGCCTAATTCTAAACTTACATACCAAAGTATTCTGAAGTGAAATTACAACTGTAGATTGCCTACATCCATTGTTTAAAAAATTAACTCAAAGAAATTTTTAAGATAATAGCCTCAATTTTTTTCAAGTTCAAACACATTTCATCATTAAAAAATTGTGTAAGGTTGATTATGAATATAGGTTTCCATTTGAACCCATTATGATCCCATTTTTAAACTTACACGATCAGTTTAAAAACATATAAGGGTGGTTTTAGAATTTTTTAATTTTTACGAAGCGGCGCATTTTTAAAAATTCGCAATAAAAATTTTGACTGCAAATTTGAATCTTTTTTTTTATATTAACCCCTATTGTGTTGTAATTCAATTAAAAGCGCATTTTAAATGCTGCAAAAAGACACCTCTCCCATCTCTCTATCTTAATTAGGAGAGCTGCAATCGCAATTTAAAAAGATATCGATCATGCGATTTTGGCCAATTTTNGGGAACTTTAAATATTCATATTTTCTAAACTGGTTGATATATAAATATGAAATTTTGTATTTTTCTTAGTCTTTAAAGAGGGCAGCTATGTACCAAATTTCATTAAAATCTGAGATGGTCAGGTAAAGTCACGGTGTTGATTTGAGACGGAATGACTCGGTCCATGAACATCAAAACAAAACGTCAGTAACACCTTTCCTGCGGAGATGACGGTCTTGGCCTTCTTTGGGGGTGGAGACCCTGGATGCTTCCATTGCAGTCTTTGACGTCATGTTTCTGGTTCGAAATGGTAACACCACGTTTCGTAATCTCTGCAGTTTCATTTCATCACTCAGAACTTTGGACACCCATTGTGCACAGACCAGGTGATAGTGGAGATGTTTATGAATGATCATGTGCACAGTACCATGACTAATGTGCACCTTTGTGGTCACTTTATCAATACTGCTCCGGCGATCTTCTTGAATCAATGCATCAACCTGTGCAACTATGTCTGGTGTTATGGCGGGCTGGCTTCCTCTCTGCAGCTGGTACGTCCTGTCTGGAAACGTTTGCACCATCTTTCACAGTCACCAACGACATGCAATGCGCGCTGTATATTGCAGACATGCGGCGATACATGTCGTGTTGTGACACACCTTCGGCAGTTAAAAATCTCACCACGCCACATTGTTCCTCTTTTGGACCTCCATTGCGATACAAACCGGTGTTTAACACACACCAAAGTCGAGGCCGCTGTTAATTGGCACGCGACGATGCGAAGACTGGAAGTTCAGGGGTCGTTCCAGCATTCACGCTTTTCGCCACGTGACTTGAAGAAGCATTCAATTCAGGGAAGGGCTGGCTCACTTTCATTTGACATCCCGTTATATAAGTGTACTAATCTACTTTCTAATTACAACTGCTACTAAATTCACTGTTGGCACTCATGGTGAGATGTTTAACATAAAAAAAACATATAACAGAATAATCCAAAACCCAGTGGCTGTAGGGATTTACTGTGCAGTGGAACATCTTGTTTAACCATAAAAGATTGTCAGGAATGAAAGACTACATTCTAATGTAAGTAGGCCCTACATTTTTTTTTTAATGTAAGTATAGGCTAATTTTTATAATTTAATTATGTGTACAAAGATGCCCCAGATAACTGACAATGTTGTAGATCAACTCCTGAATACCATGAATTACCACATTTAGCATTGTAACTAAAAACTCCTTACAGAAGTTAGGTCTCACGTTTTCTCTACCTTCAATCTAAACGTAGAATATGTTGGCTGGGTCCGGGTAAGTTCCTCTGCTCATTAAATAAGGTGAACTGGCAATCCGAGTACAATTAAAGGAAACGCACCAGTAGTTGTCATGTTAAGGCAGATTTAATAAATATTAATTTATCTTCGCCACCAGGATACTAGCCTATATTTCAATTTTTAAATACTCAGTGCAAAAGCCACAAACTTATCTCTATGTACAAGAATAATCAGACATTCAAAAAAAATCAAGTACTTTTATGAGAAAATTTTTTTTTTTAATAGCCAGGGAATTTCTCTTTATCGGAGAAAGTCGGGGAAATTACCATTACTTCCAGAAATTTTCCTTCTACATTTTCATGGCGACTTATATTCAGCTTACAATCCACAAAAGGTGGGTTTATTGCAGAGTGAAATGAAGAAAAGGGCAAATTTATTTTTTTGAGATGTGTGTGTGTCTGTGAGAGAGAGATGGGGAGGGTTAGGAAAAAATCTACCAAGAAGCACTTTGGGAGATTTTGATATTACGAAGTCAAAGCCTTTTGCAAATAAATATGAAACCCTTTGTTATTAGGAATAGCTACTGTACATTGCGTAAAGGGCAAAGGCTAACAGACAAACTGCAGTAGGTAGACCCCCTTTTTTTTTTTTTTTTACACATGGGCAGTACTTTGGGATAGCCTTGGAAGTACTAACAACAAGACTTGCATTTGCAGTAGCTGAGACCACTGGTCTGGGCTACCTTAGGAACCGGTCCAATTCAGACCATGCACACTGTATCTGGAGTAGCTTAGCCAAATATGATCAATGTTATTCTTTGTTATCAGATTTGTTCAATTCTAATACCTACCCTATTCTGAGTAGTGATATAAGGTGGGAGGACCCACTCAAGAAAAGAAGCCACCCCTTGTCCTTGCTTTTACCTCTTATTTAGCTTAGGTGTGCTTTACGGCTTTCAAAGTTACAGTTAGTGAATCACAATGAATTAAAGAATGTACCATAACTAACGTGTTTAAATTCTCAGAATTTATTTTCAAATGCCTGTTCTATGGCATAGTAGGCAGAAAATTTCTTGGGATCAACCAGCAGATGTAAACAAACATGATGGCTGCCTTACCCAGAGAGCTTTGAGGCGTTTCCGCTATTCTACTCTGACGTCATGCACGGTTACCAACGCTGTGAATAAGTGTTATCTTTATCTGAACTTTTTCCTACCCAAACATTGGTAGACAATAATAAAACATAGCCAATAGGCAACACCTATAAATTTTGGGAAAATATGAACCACCCCATGAGACACTATATTCAACTTCTTATCTTATCCTGCTGCTGTGAATTGCTATTGCTATTGGATTATGGCCCCACTGTTATGACATCTTAGGTATAATGGAGACTCCATCCGCGT
>KZ873241.1:21558-37558 GCA_003456935.1 Machilis hrabei
ACGAACTTTCAACTCACCCACGAAGTGCGGGCACTTTGCCACTGAGCCAAGGCGACAGTCGGAGAAAGACCAAGCGAAGAACCCAAACAAGATAAGCCGTCACGCCATGTCCTTCTGGTTGCGCAACGTTGCCAAACTTACCTGAATTTTAAATTGCTAACAGGGGCGTAACGGTTCGATTCCGGACNCGGGTTCCGGACCTCAAATTGATCCCCACCCCCACCGCCATGGGTGGTTTCAGTTTGGTGCAGAACTTTTATGACACCTTGTATATATATATATATTGTCATTAGATGGTGCTCGCAATGCGCTGGTAAACGGCGTTGACGTAACAATAGAATATAAAAGTCAGACATCAGAAATCTAAATCGATCTCGAAAATCGAAATCTAGTCTTAAAATTGAATTTGTCACAAAGATTAAAGGACAGGGGTTAAAGGTCAATATATCGGTATTACACCAACACCCCCCTCTTGTGGTAAATGTTTGAGACCTCATTGGCTCACTCAGTTATAATGTTAATAATAAGAAATACTGAAGCTTACATATATACAGGGTGTTTATGAATAAATGTTACAAACGTGGAGAGTACGTTGGACACATCAAAACAATGAAAAATGTTTATGTGAACATATTCAGAAGCTGTAAAACTCAAATGCATAAACCTTCACAATTTGAAGTGGTAAAATACCTTGTGTGATACCTCGTTTGAACGAGCGTTTTCAGCCCCGAAATACATACGGTAACTCATCGCACACTGCTAATCTGCCGCTACACAAGTCGCCAACAGGCGGCCGTTCTATTGGCCAGAATACAACAAACATTACATGATAAACACTTCACTTATTAGTTGTACTCTACCATGTGCTGTGATCTTGCCGTCACTTCAGTTCATTCTACCGTGCTGTCGCTGCATTCACAGTAGTCATTGCGGAGGACTACACATTTGTAGCGTTTTCAGACATACTTTTGTTAATGGGTTGGCTCATGAAAATGGTAGGATGACTTGCAAGATGTACGAGGAGCATTTTTCTGGGAGATGAATCACGGCCCACACAATGTTTGGATGAGTTTTCCAGAGGCTGCGTGACACGGGCTCAGTCCATGTATACAAATATGACTCTGGGGTTTTGACAAGGACGTGCTGGATCGGTTGTCAAACGAACCGTCCAAATGCACGAGAACCATCGTCCATGACATGAATGTCAATAGCAGTAGAGTATGGCAGGTAATGCAGGTGAAGCAACTCTACCCTACCATCCCCTAAAGGTGCAAGACATGAACCCAGCATAATACGCTTCCCGTGTACAATTCTGTTGGTAGTTTTTGTGGCGCTGCTAAGGGGCTCCCCAATTTACTCCGCTCGTCCTCTTCACTGACGAGCCCACATTTATCAGGGTAGGAATGTACAACTCAAGGAACAGTCATATGTGGGCTGATGAGAATCCTCACACCATGTTCATCAGAGAGTACCAGGTGCACTTCCGCGTTAACGTATGGGCTAGGTTGATCGGGGATCAAGTGATTGGACTGTACATGTTACCACACCACCTCAAGGCACGCACTTGTCACACGTTTCTGAGGGAGACATTGCCTATCCTCCTAGATGATGTGCCACTTGCACTGAGGTGTCGCATGTGGCTACATCACGATGGAGCACCGGCACACTTCAGTCTTGCCGTTAGGGAGTACCTCAATGGGGATCTTGAAGGCCGTAGGATTGGCAAAAGAGGTCCTGTCGCCTGGCAGCATGGTCACAAGATTTGACGCCCCTTGATTTTTTTATTTTGGTTGCACCTAAAAACTCTTGTGTACACAACACCAGTGGAGTGGGAGGATAATCTGATTGAAACAATTAGAGCTGCGGCCTACACAATCCAGAACACACCAGGTATCTTCGATAGGGTACGTCAAAACATGTAGCGTCGATGAAATCTTAAGGACGAAGTTGGAATTCATCAACTTCAGCACCTTTTGTAATTAAAGAAAAATAATAAAAAGACAACAATAAACCTAAGAAAATTAATTCAAAAAACAAATACAAAACATTATATTAACAATAAAACGTAATAACAGAAAAAAAGGAACAACATGACAAATCAAATTCACATTGCCGTTGCCAGTGGATCGGCAGGTTAGAAGTGCGCGATGAATTGCCTACCCGCCAATCATACGTACTTCGGGGTGAGACGTCCATAACGCCGCCTTGTTGCGTTTCATTCCGTAGGTTCTTTGACCAAATGTGATCCTCTTTGAAACCCCTACAACGAACAGACGTTTGTAATATCTACGTATTCATAAAACACCCTGTCCTTGAAAAATCAAAAGGTGTAAGTCTACGTTGGCTCAGGTGGAAATCTATCCCTCCAGTAGTTTCCCCTTGTACATAAACAACTTATTGCTTGAAACAATTTATCACTTCACGCTTTACTTCAAAGTTATTGTAGGTGGTCAGTGTAAATGGGCAAGTTCTTATTGTTCACTTTAGCCTTTTGTTACTCCTGCTGTGTACGTTACGTGTCATCCGAAAGATATCGAGTGTGGTAAGTGACTTCTCCGTCTTTTGAGGAAAATGCAAATTGGCCTGCAACTCATAAACAAGTCATTTCGGGACTCATTTTTACATAGACTTTTTTCATTGTTTTGATTTATCCAACGTACTCCCGTTACTTATAAACTTAATCCCTTAGCACCCTGTATATAATATGTGCCGCTAATACGGTCTCTTTTGCGAGTTTCGACTATCTATTTTGTAGATATGTGTATCACTTTCTTGGATCCAGTTGTTGTCTACCTGTTCGACCCTTTTGGCAGTTCTTGATAGTGTGAAAGGACAACGAGTTCATCAATGTCTCGAGTCACGCCATTATCATAGTGGTGCAATATTTAATCACTTGTTACAGGGCTACAAGAATTGGGAGTGCTATTCATCTACATCTATATCATACCCTGCAATCAACCGGTACGGTACTTGGCAGGGGGTGCACGAGGCACCACAAGTTATTATTCACGTCCTTAACGGTTCCAATCTCGAATCAACCTCAGAAAGAATGACCAAAAATACTCATTAGATTTACAGCTGATTTCCCTTAACTTATCTTCCCGATCACGCCTACCAATATATGTTGCATGTTTAAAAACCTTGCTTACAATTAACTGCGACTGAGTGGAGTTTAGTTGCTCAAATCTCTTAATTCTTTTTTTTCACGCTTCATATTAAGAGATTCCCAGCCCAACACGCCTAACATCTCCGTTACGCTATCTGTGCTACCATAACGACCCAAAAAAAATCTAGCCGCCTTATGCTGAACTGACTGAAGAAGATTTTGCAATCCAACCTCATACGGGNCCCAAACACAACTACAGTATTGGATAATTGGAAGCACCAATGTGTTATATGCAATTTGCTTAACGTANTGTGGACATCGAAACAATATTCTCTGGGCAAAACGAAGACTACGTAGCGATTTTCCTACAACGTAACTTACGTGTGAATTCCATGAAAGATCACTACTAACAATAACACCAAGATATTTATACTCATTTACAACATTTTACGTTCTCCCATTAAGCGTATAGTTACATGTGCATTGTTAACGTTTCCTAGACACTCGCATAACTGAGCACTTTTTTGAATTGAGTTTTAGCTGCCTGGTATTACACCAATCCTGTATTGTGCCTAGTGACTTCTGCAATTCATCACAATCATCCTTACTGCCCACCTCTCGATATATAACTGTATCGTCAGCAAAAAGTCTAAATGAAGAAATGACCCCTGAAGAAATTTCATCTATATATACCAGAAACAATAATGGACCCAANACACTTCCCTGAGGTACTCCCGAAATAACGGAATTTGAATCAGATTTACAACCTTCCAAAACGACTCTTTGAGTTCTTTCTAACAAAAAAGATGAGACCAATTTCAGAACTCAAGAATCTATAATATAAGCTCGCACTTTGCGAGCTCTATAATCTTCTTCGGTAGCCTTACAAATCTATCGACTGCACTCAAAGCTATTCCATCTCCATCATAGTTTCGAGCAGCCAGAGCACACACCGGGAAGCCATCTTTTTCTTTAATTTGCGTCTACACAACGAAACTAAACCTCCAATCGAATACCATTGCGAGAGTGAAATTTTGTATTAGACGGCACCACCTAACTACGTCGCGAGCATCACAGCATTGCAATAACACACCCGATTGCGGTAATTCGATGATACATCACAGGATGTTGCAGGATAAAGTTACGCGTTTGACTGTATAGTGCCATAAACCGAGCAAGGGATGACGTGGGTTTTTGTATTCAGTCAATCCTAATATTCATTTCAGTTAACTTACGTTTACATAAATGTGTTCTTCAATTATACATTTGCATTTTCCTTCAGTTATCCAACAAGAGCTTTATAAGAGTCTGGCACTATGAGGCTTATTGTTTGTTTCGATATCGTATAGGACAAGCATAACAGTCTAGGGTTGACTAAAATGGCAATGTCGATGCTGTCTTACATCCACTATGGTTACTCTCCTCAGTTGTGTAATGCTGTTTATCACTTAATGACCAATCATATTGTTTATGTTATTCAAAATCAGAAGGTAAATTTGATTCTTTGCCCACTGACTTCTTGAAATTAAAGGCTGGCATATTAATATCACAGTTTTCACCTATCGTAACTAAAAGAGAGTTAACCACCATCGTCTATGTTCTCTACTTTTATGTTGAACAGTGAACATAAATGTAAGATATTGCAGTTAATTTCAGTATGTTACTTCCTATCGTCTGCATTCCTAAATTAACTAACTGACTGAAGCAAAATATGGCTTTAAGGAATGCTCGCATTATTACATATTTTTTTGGGGGAGAATGAAATTTATTTGATTCAAGAAACCTACGTCCGTGACGAGCCTAGCTCAAGATTCGGTTTGATAGTTATAAGACTTTCCTTGCAATGACGTCTTATGTGGAATACAGCCATTACGGTTCCCCTAGTTCATTTGCCCCCTGGTAGGCCATTATGCATTTAAGAGGCGTGCAAGCAAGCCGGGCTGGTAGCACCTCTGTCGGGGATTGATATGGAGCTCAGCTCGTATCCACTGTCACCGGAGTGGATGCAGAGTTCAGAGTAAAAAAAAAAGGTTTCTAGGAACTGCAAATGACAGAATGACCAAGAATTTTGCACAATGCAAAAGTGTTACATATTATGATTTATAAGATGTTCCTAACGAATCTTGTGAGGTAATCCCAGTCTATGTAAGTACCATTTTAATCAGGCTCAATATCTCGATACAGAAGAAGTACGATTCATGAGTATGACTTGGTTAACGCTGTGGGTGAGAACAGATTACGTCAGCAGATACACGTCCGAAGACGATGGTGGGTCGACTACATGAATCCTGTAAGTAACCTAAACTTTCATATAAACTATAGGTTCGGAGGTCCAAGTACTACAGAGGCAGTATCAGTCGCGCTTACGGATCACACCCTAAAATCGAAGCGGTTGTGTAACCGGGAACAGCTAAGTGGATTGCATTAGGGGCTGTAACGTGTGTCAGTAGCCGAGAAATGGGCTAACTAGACCATGTAACAGTCTGACAACCATTAATCTTGACCTATTTATGATTATAAACCACTAGATGACGATAGCGATCGTGGAATCAAGAAAGCAGCATCGACCACGACGTGTCTGTAATGTGCAGGTGTGGTGCCATTAAGTCTGTGGAGTGAAAATGCGTGACGTCACTCCAAACAGACCGACGAAGCAGATTAAGGTAAATACTGACTAATAGCGGAGCATTGATCTATTAAAGCAAGACGTGTGAGTAGCCAAATAGGCTTCAGCGTACCCCCAAGTTAACGAGGTTACGCAGTGAGCTTGGTGATTGTGTTTACGTATTCCCAAAACTGTGTTAGACTAAATCCAGGACCGTTACAAAGGGACGTGACAATACTGGGCAGACAGGGCCGGCGAAGAATGTAAGTGTTGCGATGTACTTGTTGTTGTTTTGTATGTTCATGCTAGGAACTAAGTATTTCCGTGTAAGTCTACAAGGGTCGTTCAGCATGTAATACAGAGCTCTGAGAGTGAGAAATAGCTTAACTTATTCACTAAGCACTATATGCACATCTGCTGTGAATATAACGTGCTGTATGAAAATTGCATCCATTTGTTTTGTTTACTAAAATAGCATAACTTATTCACTAAGCAGTATACGCACATCTGCTCTGAATATAACGTGCTCTCTGAAAAGTGCACCCATTTGTTTTGATTACTAAATGTGCTATAAAATAACCAGAAAGGTCTAATTACCAAAATATAGTCTTCCTAGTTTCCCTCTAGCAGACCCACCTCGACATAAGACTCTTGCGCTCTAATAGGTGAAACGGAGGCGATAGTCTGATACGCAGTGCCATCTCCGTTGTCAATACCCTGGCTGAATGGACGTATCACACTTGCGCCTCTTTTCTACCACTTGGCTACAGGACTTAAAACTAAATACATAGGTTTCAGTAGCAAAGGCTACCCCGCTGAGGGTGGCTTTAGGGAGAGGTTATATAGTGTTTACGCAGCCTTTCCCACCACAGGACTCGAGATAAGGACACTCGTCTAGTAGGTTCACTAAAAATGAGTCCTGTAATGTGTACTTCACAGTAAAAACATAGTTTATTTATACCACTCGTCTCGCAAATGTGAGACAACGTATTAGCTTAGTGGAATATCGATTTTTTTTCAAAGGCTATTTTTCTGTCAGACATTTGGATGACATTGTACATCTATTGATATAAAAATCACAGCGCTCAGGAACTTTTGCTAAATTTGTAGTGTTATTTAGAACTTTGACCCATAAAATAGTTTTGTCGTGATGCCTCACTAGTATTTGACTCTTGTGTCCTCTTTCTGTCCTTCTCTGAGGTTCTATGAAGTTCGGGGTGTATTACTCGATATAGTATTACTTATGCCATGATGATTGGTGTTTAATGAACAAATACTTTAAATTCTTTACTGGTGACTGGCTTCAATAAGTTGATGTTTAATGGTGTTTCACTAATCCCATGAAAAGCCGTCTGAAATTGGGCAAGCGTTTCATATCCGTCCTCTGCTCTTCCCCGTGTAACCAGTGCGAGATTAGTGAGTTTTTCCTGATTGTCTGTTTGGAAAAGTATGTATAGTTACCATTCAATACAAGACCTACTATTATTAGCCTCTTCCATGAGGAAAATAAAGAAAATGTATGTTGCACAAGTGAAGTACATTGTGCAAGACATGAATGTTTAGAGACAATGCACAGCCAACACAGGTAAACCATATGCACAAAAAGGTAAGACTACGTAATTTAACGTACTAATGAAGCTCTACAGATATCCAAATACGAAACTTGATACGACCACACATTTTATTGTTCAATGTGTTATCGAGTGTTGCGTCTCAAAATAATAATGTATCCCAGTGGGAACTGTGTTAACTCCAAAGTTTTTTGAGGCGAAATATTTGTTTCCCAGTTTATGCCACAATGACAGTTAGTTAATGGTTGTTAATGTTCACATAGTGTAAAGGCCTGTTTTGTGCTCAAAGGCCGAATTTTGAAAAAGGAAAATTGAAGTTCTCAGGAGGTGTGAGCGAATTGCTATTTTTTTTTTTCAAAAAAACATTGGTTTATACGGTTATAACTTATCCTCACAACTCAGTGCCATAACTTATGCAGTAACGGTGTAGATGAAGGAGGAGTATTTTAATTATTTTTAAAATCTTCACTGACAAGACGTTACAAGTTTAACTTTGAACATTCGATACACTTGATAAAATAAGACTGCTCTATCTCGTCCTCAGAACCAAGTTTAATTTTGATCGTGTGACTATTCGTCAGGTATGCAAACCGTAATGAAACGCCTCGTTAGATGATTTTTAATTTTAGACTTCAATGTATAACAGCTTTTTCATAAATCTAAATGAAATAATCTTTTTCCGCCTTATTTCTTTAATGATTTTTTTCAGAGAAGCCGCAGATGAACTTCTTGCTGGTAGACCTGTCCGTCCAGAGCACTTCGAATGCGTGACAGTTTACTTTAGTGATATAGTTGGATTCACATCGATTTGTGCTCGTAGCTCTCCAATGGAAGTAAGTGTTCCTTCAACCTGCCCCATTAGAATGAGAATGTATGTTTTGTTTAATTGTAATATAATTAATTTAAATCATATAATACTTTAGCAAAAGCAAAACTATAAAGTATTTGTGCTGACGCAAAACTATTAGTTCATTGACCCTAAATAGCTAGCACGTTGAAATGTTGTAAGATAACCTTCAACTTATATAAAGATGTTTACTCTGTACAATTAATGATAACATCTCTAAATTACTCCATACATAATATTTCGCCAAGCGACTAAAAGAATGCAGGAGTAGGCAATAACTAAATATATCGCGAATACAATGAACTGGGTTTTATAAACACATGCTGATAATTAAAGAAACGAAGAACGAAAAAATATATGGTGGTATCCAGAGTTTTGTTACGAAGACTTGTGATTCAGACATTGCTAAGTGACTACTAGCCAGGAGCAGTCATGTTCCTGACGTCTTATGTATAGCTACTGTTTTAGAGCCTGCGAGTGAACAACTATTTTCCATGTAGATGAACAACGATATTATGTCATGACCCTAATAAAGCAGGTAAAATAAACGTTGTTGCGTGAGTTGTAAGTAGTCGTCAATATTGTATAATAATTATTTTAGGACGCCACATAACTTCATATTTTGTGACTTATTTTGAATTATGGTATAAACCTACTTGCAAGGATAGTAATAAAACATTTTTTCGGCAATAGGTCTACTAACAATGGCTTATTGAACCTAGAATTTGACAATGGCACCCAACAATGTCTGGATTTTATGTCGGTCGGTAGCAAAATATAACCCAGAAAGTTCAATTTTATGGACATTGACCCTAAACTTCCTATTTTAAGTGTCCAGTTGTGCCGCACCGACAGATTTTAAGACGTACAGTGGCGTACACAAAGTGATTGCTTGATTGCAGACAGTAAACGGATAAATGACAGGCAGTAAAGTTTGACACCATGTGGATCATTTGCGACTAGTTAGTCGGTGTTTTAACAGAAAATTGCAAACAGTACCTAGTATTTTCTAAATGTTACTACTCAGAACAAATATAGAGTACACCTGTACTCCCCACAAACTCTGATGTACAAATACACCTGTTTTCAAATATATTTTGAATTTTATTAGACCTAGTTCTGGATTTTTTTTTAAATCAGTACTGGTAGCCTAAATACTTAATGCACAGTGAAGCAGTATTCAAACAAATTTTGTGTTAAAAATGAAAGGTGCACTGATAGGCTATAAAGTGGTAGTTTGGCGCCGACTTTCTGAAAATTAATCACTACCACACTCACTAAAACCCATTTTTTTAATTTTCTTAACTTTTGTTTTCAATTTGTTTATAATTTTCTGACGTCATCATTAGAGCTCTGTTCAACTAGCCTTGGGAAAAAGTTGAGACTATTTTCGATGTCAATATTTTTTTATTTCGATTTCGTTTTTTTTTTATTTTGATATTTTTTTTATTTATTTTTTTCGATATTTTCTTTGGGCCGAAAATTGGTGTCCATTTTGTTTTGGATACATAAGTTCAAGTGAATGTGCATTATATTTTGGCTCGCACAAGCTTTAGTAAACGGGTATTTTGTTTTTGTGCACATAAGCCCCATTAAAACGCTTTTTTTCAAGTTTAGACCTGACTTTGCTTAACACCACAACTAAACTTCATAAAAAACATATAACTTCCATATTTCGAATATAGCGTCACCATCAGAGCAGTAGATGAGTGAACTATCTGCTAGCTGGATTAAAAAAAATAGATTTTCACGTCTAACCACTAAGTCTTGGAATATTAATAATGACAAAGACTCATACACAAAATTAGAGCGAAAATACTATTGGCATTAGACTGTAATACAGATGATTGAAATCAAATTGCGATATGTATAAGCTCGTAAGCTTCATCACTACATGTTACTACCACTAGTGTTCAAGAGCAGGGAATGCTTTTGGGATATATCGTCTGATGTATCAGTGGGCAAACCGGTATACATTGGCATCACACGATATATTAAATTAAACAAATTTCCTGAAGATTTACACTTGACCTTTCAAACCTTTAAACTTTTAATTCAACCATTTAAATTAGAATTTAAAAAAATGTGTGTACTGTTTAGGTTGTTTTATTAAATATGAGCATATTACGCTGAAACACAGAAATAGATAAATCTCTATAGCAACATCAGTCTCTCCCACCGTGTTACGTATGCACAATACCATGATCGAAAACTTTATGAATATGTTCTATCTATTTCCATTTCCAAGCATTAGAGTTACTTGGCGAAATAGCGTAAAGATTATACAAAAAACAAATATTACTCAAAATAAACATTAACATCCGAATTTGGAAAGTTCACATTGAAACTCGATTGTGCAATTCTAATAACGCATACAACTTTATGTAATGAGTCATAGTGCTCAGGAACCTGGTATCTAGATGGCTAACGTGTATTGGGATCATACTCGAGTGAACAAGTGTCACTTGCTGTTCAAGTTTTTGTAGGTGTGACTATTTAGTAGTTGGTGATACTAATAATATTGTGGGGCATACTGAACTTATTTATTATTCACACACAAAACTGTGAAATACGATTAACGCTGCAGACTGTTTCAGTTTGCCGAAGCACCGTACCAGCGCGCATATCCATTGCTGGTGGATTGCTTATATACCACAGCTGAGATCAGACAACTTCATATTTGCTTTACCTATCACATAGTAAAAACGTTCTCTCTTGCGGTCACTTCAATCCAGATGAACTTTTCACACGATGACGACTGCAATGTAAATGGAACTACTCTCTGGAAACGACGACTTCAAATCAGTCAACCTTTTCACATGATGACTACCGCTATGCACATGTAATTACTCCCCCGGAAACGATACACGCAATAGACAACGGACATGAGAAATTAAAACTTAGATGTAATACCTGCAGGAAAACATTCACCTAAGCTAATAACATATACCACCACAAAAGCACTAAAAATGGGGAGAAACCGAAAACACAACGCTTGCATTTTACAAGACTACGTTCAGCTACACGAAGATCACCCACCGAAAAAATGCAAGCTCTAAAATCACTACTATCTGCAACTACACTATTTCCACTGCCAGCATCACATTCAACAACTACAAAACATCCACATGCAAAGTCATTAATATCGGCTGAGTCTGCAACATTTCCCGAAGCAGCACTAGCCCCTATGGAGTTTGCGTTGAATAAATCGTTCAATGTGTATCGCATCAAAGGAAATGGTGATCTGCAGAAATATATGTCCACGAGAACCTCTAAAACAATTGACTTTATTAGTGCACTACAAAGTGACTATTATGGATTGTTATTTTATGTAGTTGTTCAGGTAGCTTTTGTGAAAGATATGGGAAAAGACAATACAATGTGAACAGAATTCTACTTCAGAAGCAGAGTTGTCTATGCCGTCCAATCTACAAATATGAAGAACGAGATCCAGTTGACATTTAAACAAATACTCGTTAACTGCACTGAATTTCAACGATTAGGCAGCAACTGGGTGTTGGCGAAAGTGATGAACATGGAATGCAAGTACGTCCCACTTTTTGGGTCGTCCTGCATATCTACTCCATCTGCACTTGCTCAAAAGGGAACAATCGTCAATGTGCAAAACACCCACTAGAAATGTTTTCTATTGTCTATCATGGCAGCTCTACATTCAATAGACTATAAAAATCATCCACATCAAGACAACCACTAATTACCCTCCGAGGCCACCATCGATATAACAGCAATAACATATCCCGTACCACTGACTAAAATTTCCAAATTCGAGAGTCAGGACGAGATAACTGTCAACGTCTTCGGATTCGAAGAAGGAGAACTGTTCCCCATCCATGTCACTAGCGAAGAAAAAATGACTCATGTGAATCTCTTGTAAATCATGGAGTAAAACAACAACCACTATAGCCTCACTCGGAGCTTCAGTCGACTCATGAATCATCTCATCTACATCATACCCTGCAATCAACCGGTAAGTTACTTGGCAGGGGGTGCACGAGGCACCACAAGTTATTATTCAGGTCCTAAACGGTTCCAATCTCGAATCGACCTCGCAAAGAATTACCAAAAAATACGCATTAGATTAACAGCTAATTTCCCTTAATTTATATTCCCGATCGCGCTTACCAATATATGTTGCAGGTTTTAAAACCTTGCTTACATTTAACTGCGACTGAGTGGAGTTTAGTTTCTCCAATATCTTAATTCTGCTTTTTTGACGCTTCACATTAGGAGATTCCCAGCCCAACTCGCCTAACATTTCCGTTACGCTATCTGTCCTACCATAATGACCCAAAACAAATCTAGCCACCTTACGCTGAACTGACTCAAGGAGATTTTGCAATCCAACCTCATACGGGTCCCAAACACAACTACAGTGTTGGATAATTGGAAGCATCAATGTGTTATATGCAATTTGCTTAACGTACTGTGGACATCGAAACAATATTCTCTGGGCAAAACAAAGACTACGTAGCGATTTTCCTACAACGTAACTTATATGTGAATTCCATGAAAGATCATCATCAATCACGATCCAATATCGTGGTACTGCTACCGGTGTCTTCACAGATTTTCGTTGGAGGATAGATTGACAAGACACGTAGAGTTCTCCGGAGAGCAAAAAGCACAAAGAATCTAGATACTAACAGAAGAAAACAAGTGGTTAAAGTTTAATGAGTTTCAAATGAGTTTACCAGCACCCTACATCATTTACGCAGATTTCAAATCTTATTCGAAAAAAATCCATGGCTGGGCTCCATATCTTGATATCTTCTCCAACACGAAGCTGAAACATCGTATTCGTTCGGGGTTCTGCTACGTCGTGATAGGTCCCGAAGGCAAGACGATCCCACAGCCAACAGTATACACTGAACTGACGTTTTCAAAACATTCCTGGAATATCTCGACAAAGCAGAAACTCACATCAGGAGCTTAAAAAAGGAGGTGAATCCTTTAACTTGACTGGACAAGAGGAACATAATTTTGGTATGCAGCTGGATTGTCACATATGTGGTTGACGTTTGGGGAATGATAGAGTGAGAGGTCACTGTCACATGATGGGAAAGTTTCGAGGTCAAGCACGCAACAAGTGTAATTTAAATTATACATTTTCAAAAGTGATTTCGGTATTCTTTCACAATTTGAGAGGATACGACAGCCATCACATCATGATGGAAATAGGACAAATGAAAAGGACTTCAAATCACCTGCATTCCAAACAACATGGAGAAATATATTTCCTTTTCCATGCGAAATATTCGGTTTTTAGACTCCTTTCAGTTTTTCTGACTTCGCTTGAGAAACTTATATATAATATGGCAAATTTTAATTAAGAAAAGTTTGCTATCCTGAATACGAAGATCACCTAAGAGCAAGTGCCTCTTTTACTGCGCAAAGGTATTGATTACTTTAAAGGGACAGTCAAATTGAATGAAAAGCGGCTCCCGGCCAAGGTGGCTTTTTATAATAGCTTGACGGAAGAACACATATCGGAGGAGGACTACCAGCACGCTCAACACGTATGTAACACGTTCAACATGGAGACCTTAAGTGAGTACCACGATCTCTACATGCTGGTGGATGTTCTGCAGATTGCCAATGTGTTTCAAAATTTTAAAAGTTTATATCTCCAGCATTACAATATTGATCTGGTTTCTCGTGTTCACCTCAGCTGGTCTGGAATTCCTGTCTGAAATTGACTAAAGTAAAATTAGAGCTATTTATCCAATTTGGTACAAAGGGGCCTTTAAACAATCACCAACCGGTACAGTGTAGCTAATAGCCCAATGGTGGAGGGATGTGATGAAAACCTCCCCTTACAATACATAGTTTATCTTCACGACAACAACTTGTATGGATGGGTGATAAGCCTGTACTGACCCGTACAAGACTTTCAGTGGCCTGATGAGGAGATAAACTTCGTGAACCATCCAGGCAACCACAACATCGGGTACTTTGTGGAGTGTGATTTAGAGTATCCCAAGCATCTACATAACAGTCATTCCGATTATCCTCTTGCTTCGGAACGGGTAAAGATTACAGAAGACATGCTTTCGACATATTCAAACCATGCCTTAGACAAGCTCGATAGTACGAACATCCCGAGACGTACAAATCTCAACAATAAATCCAAGTATGTTCTTCAGTATGTGAAGTTGAAGTTATACTTGAGATTGGATATGAAGCTGACACGTGTCCATCGCGTATTGAAGTTACATCAGCAGGCCTGGATAAGACCCGACATCACCTTCAACACAAATTGCAGGAAGCTGGCGAAACTTCGAGTAAGATTTTTCAAGTTCAAGAGCAATGCCATAATTGGTAAAACTATAGAGAATCTGCGAAACAGAGTCAACGTTGAACTCGTCACGGAGGAGAAACGAGCCAAAAAACTTACAGCCTCTACATCTTTTCACGGCATCAAAATTTTTGAAAACGATCTCGTTGGCGTTCACCATGAGCTAATGCGTCTAAACATTATCCGTCCGGTTTACGTGGGATTTTCCGTCCTTGATCTAAGCAAGACGTTTATGTAAAACTTTTACCAAAACCACATGCGGCAGCAGTATGGAGACAGAGTAAAACTTCTTTTCGGAGAGACAGATTCATTCTTTACCAGATAACAACGCCGAACGTCTGCATAGACATGCAAAATCTTCTGAATATCTATGACACCTTGGATTTTCCTCCATCTGACAAATTTTACAGCATCACCATCATGAAAACACGGGGAACCTATCAGAGAATTTGTAGTGTAGACACCCAAGATGTATTCAATATTGAAGAGGGACAATGATATGAAGGGATCCAAAGGTATTTCACGTGTTGTGGTTCAAAAGCACATTCGACATGAGCACTACAAGAATTGTCTGCTCAAGAACCAGAAAAAGTCTGAGAAGATGAAGCTAATTCAGCGACAAAATCATCATCTTTACACCACTAGTCTCAACAAGCTTGCATTGAGTCCTCTCGACGATAAGAGGTACATTTTACCTAACGGCTGTGACATATTAGCATACGGTCGTAACAAAATTTGAGACATGACCGTTTAGCCTTTACTGGAAATAGGCTTCCTTGGAAAAATCAATAATTAATAGTGGTAACGTATCAAAAAACCTGTAGTAATAAATCAAAAAATTAAAAAAAAAAAACTAAACACACCTGGTCTTAATGAAACTGAAGTCTCGGAAAAGGGTGAGTGGTGGAAACAAACAAACCTAGCTCCCCCACGTTGTACAGAATGATCATGATTTAGTAATCCCTTTTGATGAAGAGTGCAAACCCTGCTACAGTATTCAATGACAAAAAGCATTTTCGTATTATACACAATTTGTGAAAAGCTTCACAAAGTTGGATTAGATAAGGCTAGGTTAGGCTATGGAGTCGAGGGAAGCGATGAAGCTTCAGCGAGTTAGGTTACCTTAGCTTAGGTTAGGTTATGGAGTTGAAGTAAACAACTATGCTTCACCAAGTTACATTAGAATAGGTTAAGTTATGGAGTTAAAGGAAGCACCCAAGATTCACTGAGCTAGGTTAGCTTAGGTTAGGCTAGGTTAGGTTACGTTATGAAGGCGAAGGAGCCATATAAGCTTCACAGAGTTAGGTTAGGCTTGGCTATTAAGCACTAATAGCCTAGCCTAACCTAAGGTAAATGTAGCAACAGTGTAACCACGTGTTTTAAAGTTCCTTAACAGGAAATAGTCCATTCCAATGTCTTCATTCTGCATCGTGGGGGCTAAGGCAATTGAATGTAAGTATTCTTTTGCTGTGTTACTAAATTTGTTTTATTAGTTATTACCAGGGATGCAAACCGAAACCGAACCATTGGTACGGAACCCGTTTTCGCTTTGGTT
>KZ873241.1:38398-49702 GCA_003456935.1 Machilis hrabei
ATGATTCTTTTCATTTTAAAAGTTGATTCGGCTCTGTACCGTAACAAAATTTAAGCTTTGTTTCGGTTCCGATTCGGTTCTGAACCGTAACAAAAAAGCAAACATTGCCGTCCAGGAACCGAAACGGAAATAGAGCTCTGCATTTTGTTTCGGTTCTGTACCGTAACAGAATTCAAGCTGCGTTTCGATTCGGTTTTGGACCGAAACAAAAAAGCATAACATTGCGGTCCAGAAACCGATAACCGAATTACAACTGAAATTTCGTTACAGTTTCATAACCGAAATATTTCAATTCTCGATTTGTTTCGATTCCAACCGAAACCAAATTGAGAACCGAAACACTTTTGTTTCGTAACCGTAACAAAGAANAATTTCGGTTCGGTTTCGGTTTGCATCCCTGGTTATTACTGTAGGACATGTGCAAATTTCGGTGTGATTATATTATTAGATTATAAAAAGCGTTTAAAAAGATGTTTTTAATAAAGTTAGTATTTTTTGAATTGCATTAATAAAGATATATCGATAGGTTACGAAATCTCTGTGCTGTTCTTATCTATCTATACGGAAAGGAAGTCATAATTAGGATGTTACGTGTTTTTTATGACAAGTAATGAATTATAATTCTATGGAGAATTAACTTACTGTCGTACAATGGTATACATACGCTTCTTTCTGTATTTATAAACGATGAGTTTTTGAGCGTAATACCCATAATTATTCATGCAGTTTTCAAGGCAGTGTAAAGAATACAGCAAGCTGTAAGCGACCTGGTACGTTATACGATGCAAGTTTATTATTTTTAGCTGTTGTTTTGCATAAATTTGGTTATTATTAAAACTAGTGTATTTAAAAGGTTGTTTTACATAATAACGTACGTTTCATTGTGTCGGTAGTAGTTATCAGTGAATATGCATTTAACAGAAAACGGCTTTGAGGATCGTAAGTAAGCTCAGTAAAATTTCTGCTTTTCAAAATCCATTTTTAAAAATCGTAATGCGGCATTTAAGATTTTTTTAGTTCAGCGAAAAACCTTTGAGCTGTAATATATTATATATAAAGTAAAACTATGACCAGTGCCACGCAGATAGTGGTTGAACATATGCTGCCCGCTGGCCTAGTTTCAGGGTATCAATCCAGGTCAGCGCAAGACTCTGGGTGTGACCCCTTTGCCCCAGCGTTCGTCCACACTCATGAATTCTTTTAAATATAATCTGTATGCCGTAACTAACTCGGTTAAGCTGGTCGTGTTTAGAATCTTTAAATCTCGTGTACCCAGACGCGTTATCTGACACAGATAATTGCACTCATACTACACAATATACCTTAGCCATACACACCACAATTTCACTAACCTGAATACTACTGGTTGAGTCAGAGATACACCTCACCTTCGATCAGACACTGTAAAAGAATACATACACAACTCCTTTCCCCAAATCTGGGTCAATAATAAAAGAATCACCTCGAGTCAAAATCACTACGCTACAATGGTATACACCAACGCACATTTATAGTGTGTATAATCACTTTTATTGTCTATCTTACCCAATGTCTAAGTGGATTGGTATGTGCTGAAGACTAAATCTATTTATTTACATATGCAACCTAGGTGCATAATGTTATCATTCACAGGTTATTACACTAAGTTACATTCACAGCTACTGTCAGTGTGGTACCACTGTACTGCAATTACAAGGTTATTATGCCACTAAAAAGCTGTCATGGCTTTCATGATTATGTGTTTACTCATAAGTAAAATTATATACACCTCTGCCTCCCAATATCAGGCAAGCAGTATGACCCTGATGGAGTATACAAAATGCTTTATGTGGTACACAGATATCCCTTATGTGGTACACATATATAGTCATTTAGTGGTGCACCATTTTAGCTAGAAGTTAACTGGTGTCAATTTTCCTGGGTGTAATTCCCTGAGTTATGTTCCAGACACACGTTAGTTAACTAATCGCAATATCACAATTAAACCAATAAAACAAAACCACTTATAGCTACAAACCCTAGGTACTCTAACAAGGTTAGCATACTAATTATATTATTTACAATATCTGAGTTATAGGCCTTTTATTTCACTTTTAATCGTGTCTGACCTGTTTTTATAGTTATATATTATTCAGACGATTGCTGTAGCCAACAGTTCTGTAGTACAATTTAATTTAATTATAATACCTTTTATCAAAATGGCGTCGCTTGGAATGTAATCTGACGCTCTGTCCTTCCTATACAAGAATAGCGGTATTTATTGCATTTAAGTACAACAAGGTTTATCAGGCTACTTCACCACAGCTAGTTGCCTACTACGACTATAGTTGTCTTTATTCAAATCACCACATTTACAGCAGCATATCCGAGTTTTTACAGTGATTAGGCCTACTTCAGTATTCTTTCTTAGCCTCAGTAATACGTATGAATTTGCGTGTATTATTCACATAGCAATAAATTGTGTATTTATTGTCACTTACCGGCGATCTGTAGTAATTAGATACATCAGTACCTGTTCTGTCGTCTATTTGCAGTATATTTCTGCATTCGAATGTAATTATTCTGTGAATTAGTGTTCTAAAACACACACACTCCCTGGCCTGACCTTGTCTAGAACCATGTTGTCACTCCTGCCTCCTCGCTGCGGTGGCACAATTGTTAACTAATGCTCAGAACAAGCAAACTCGTAACTCCGCGTTTCATGGTGCGTTCGTCGCACAAGCGAAGTTTTGCACGTAAACACTCTATCGTCACACTTGTCCGTTCGATCGTTCACTTCACATCGGTACATATACAATTACCTTATTTAATTGATAATAATAATTAATTAAACTAACAGTTTTTTTACTCTTATTCCAGCCATTTCAAGTATACGTGGTGCATATCGTCGTCTGCTGAAGCTAATGCTAAACCTATTCGTTACAACGTCCCTCAAAATAAATCGAGGAGTTGTAAATTCATCAATGTATTTTCCAAATCATGTATAGAATGGTTGAGCAATTCTTCATGCTTCACTTATAGTCATCCTTTTCCAATAATTCATTNATTCAACAACACATTGTATTACAATTCCCTTTGCAAACAGTTGACAATACACCCTTAATTTTATACATTTCACTTTTATTTACAACATGCAATTTACTCTCTTCACTTTTCTGTGAACAGTTCCACATCCTACCGCTTTAACTCTGTTACTCTTTTTTACTCTCGACTTCTCGTCGGCCTCATTCATTTTCAAAGTTTCTTCTCTCTCTGAGTGATTATTTCCCCTTAATCTACAATTTCGAATGCTGTATCTCAGCCGAACCGAGTCCCCTTTAAGTTCAAAATCTGTCCGCTGAGGTGCTCTTTCCAGCCTGAGCTGTCGTCAGCTGCGGTCTAAGACTCACTCAGCTTTTGGAACTTATCCTCACTCTCACTCATACTTCTTTCATCCCTCCTCTACATTCTTTGATTCGCTCCCTGCGAATACGTCTGGGTACAATTCCCTTCTCAGTGGGTTCCCCCTTAACTTTGGCCTCTTCTGGGTCTATCAGCGGTACTACTGCTGCCTCCCCTTCGCCATCTACTTATGCCGTAAAGCCTGGTGTATTACCCAATTCTGGCTGCACATGTATCATATTGATACTCTATTCCGTACCTACTCGCATCAAATCACTCTCATCCAACGATATGTGGTTCAGTTCTATGGTTTCCCCCTTTGTGTTTTCTGAAGATACCGTGCCCTTAGCTGCGTCGATGGTGACTCTTAGAGTCTCTAAACTCTTCCATCCAATAATCGCATCAAAGTTCAACGGTGTGTCGATCACAAATGGCTCGTATAGCTATGCTGTGCTTCCCATCTATGTCATAAACGACATCAACTAAGGAGTCTACCTCTACACTCCCTTGCACCAGATTCATCGTTGCCTTCGTGGCTATTCTTTTGTGCCCTAGTTCCAAGCTTTTCGAATTTACGAAATTCCCATTCGCCCCAGTGTCTATCAACACAATCGTGGGTTTACCCCTTTAAACCATTTACAATAGGGAAGTGTTCACTCATCGTCTTCATGTAAGTCAGACGCAATAGTCGTATTGACTAGTCTTCGTCGGGGTGGCTTGAGTTCGTCCCGTTTCTCGAGTCCCCGTTTCCGTTACCCGGAAATCTTCGGTTTTGCCCCTCTTTGAAGGGTGTCTTCCTCCCTCCATTTTGGCCTCCAGATCCTTGCTTTCGAGTGTTACCTCGATAAAATCTTTCTCCCTGATTCGGTCCATTATTGGGTTTATTGTACCCTCTGTTACTGGTTCCGCCAAAGAATCTGAAGTTTCCATTCCCTCGTGATGGCCTCCAGTTATCTTCCTCTCTATTTCATTTGTCGTTTTGTCTGAAGTTATCAAATGTCCTTCCCGGATTATTTTCTCTCTATTCGTACTGGTAATTGTTGCCGTACGACCAGTCCCCCTACCATTAAATCCTTGTTGTTTTGGATTCCAGGCCATCTTCCCCCCTTAGTAGTTTTGGTTCTCATACGGCCCAAACTCTGACCCTTGGGTCTGCGTACTACTACTTGCAGTCGTCCCTTTTTTATTTGTCTTCACTTCTACAGTGTATATCCGTGTGGTTTGCGGAAAATAATGCTTCCGCTTATAATCGGATCGTTCCGTCTTACCTCCCCTGCTAAGTTCTTTGTACTCCTTAACTCTGCTCATTAGTGTGGATAATGTATTACAATCTTTCGCACAGTTGAAAACGTAACTCTGCATTTCGTCACCACTGTCCACCATGATGATCTTGATTAGCATCCGATCGCTGATTGGGACTTGCATCATTTGATTGATGTTCAAGATCGCCGCAACATAATCGTTGAACGCTTGGCCTGGCCTCTGCCTGCAGCTGTAGAGCTTGCGAGACAGAGTACTTTCGTCCCCCCTAAACTGTGCTAAGAAAACGTCCCTGAAGTATTCGTAACTATAAATGTTGTTTCGGATTGAATTATACAAAGTTTTGGCGTCTTCTTGGACTAGTTTCACTACGAGAGTTGCTTTTGTTTGCACCCCCACCGTTTGGTAGTAATCCTCCACTTCATCCAGGAATTGGATTGTGTTATCCGTTTATGAACCGTCAAATCCCAAGTGTTTGGGTACAAGGACCTTGTACGAGTTAACCTCAGCCCTCCTTGGTCCCCCCTGATCGTACCAGTTTGGCTTATGCTCATTACCTGGCTCTACTTTCTCTTCAGAGCTGTCTCGCTCTCGTCGATACTGACCGCCATTATAATCTCCCTCACTGTTCGTGAGTTCGTTTGGCCTATCTCGCCATTCTTGTGTTTTATATCTCCCCTGCATCGCTACTGATTCCGTCTCTTGGGGTTGCCTGATGCCCTTTCACCTCTGGGTCTTCCCTCGTATCCTTCCCCCCTGTGCGGTGGTTTCGTCGGTTTCCATCCGACCCCACTGTTTCACAGCCTTGCCAAGGCAAAATTTAGCTTGGTTCTGACCTAGTTTAACGTCTTAGCGGACGTTATCACAGTCAACTTGGTTTAGACCTAGTTTACCGTCTTTTTGGACCATGTGCCCCGTTCTAGGTGACTCCTGCTGGGGTCATTGCTAATCACCGATTCGTGGTCGCTATCTTCGGTCTCCCTTCCACATCGCCAGGTGATTAGATCGTCCCCATCTGCACTAATCGTGTATTCATATCTTCCATCTCAGCCTCTAAGTTCGCGAATCTTTCACTGGTACTCGTCTCCACCACCTTCAATTCCTTTCGCAACTTGCGGCCTGGCTAATTGCCCTAGCGGCAAAAGATGTCAATGAATTCCCAGGTCTCGCAACCTACACAAACTAGACCCACTAAATGGGTCAGTGCTCACCCATGAAGGTTCTTCCGGCCAGCTCAGTAACACAGAATAACCCTCACGGGGAGCAACAACACGAAAGATCTCAATTCCCAGGGATAATAGCGGGATCTTTACGCTTTANTTCAAGGAATCAAATTGCTGTGTGTGCCAATTGACCCTGGTAGAAATAAAATAAAATGTTTACCAATACAAGTCAAAGGTGAGGTCATAAAACCGCAACAACAAAATTTCAACAGTTTCTTTCCTTTATTCAAGGCAAAACAAAACCCATGAGGCACGTGTACGAGAGTCAGCTAACAATAAAAGCGATTGCTGGAGACCTTCTCCCTCGGGCACTTCACTCGCCCGGCACACAGCCAGATAACTTCGTCTGATAACGTGTTCACCAAGGTGAGCTCTAGCGTGGAAACAAACACTGTAATAAAAGAAAAGGCACGCGTTATATACCAGCGTCAGACAATAAACACGAAGAAATATAGGTCAATTATACAGCACTTAGTTTTGCCCCAAGTGGAAGCAAACACGAGACTATATTGTGGGTTCCAACTCTTCGCGATCTCAACATTATACACATACTAACATGTTCCATAAACCAAGTAAAACAACATTACGGGCTCACATTACGGTATTCTCCCACAAACTTAAAACGCCCAAGGTAGCCAAGGCCGTGAGAAAACAGTAAAATGGACTCAGTTTAATAAGTATCGTGTGACCCCCTAGAAATTTAACTAACAAACAACGAGAAAATACGTCGGTCTGCCGAACTAAAGAAGCAAACCTATTACTAGGTCCAAAATTCAAAGCTAGACTGTCCGACTAAACGTGAGTTAAGATTCGAACACACATGACCCCAAAGCGCCCCAAGGCACCTCGACTAAATTGAATCACTACGAGCCTCCAACGGTTTCGTATTTCTCCTGGCCCCAGCACGTAACTAAAAATGTATCCCTCCATACTAGACACGATTCAAAATAATCAAACTTTACATTGACCTTAAGACTGCATCAAACACATTTCGGTTAATGAGGAGGCTCAGAAACTGAGGATATTAAATGTGACCATACGGGTCTCGGGTTCTTCACACCAAAGTATTTAGTTCAAATTCACCAAAAGAACTCAAAGGTTCTTCACCCACCTCTGTGTAAGACGCAACGATCTCTAGGCGCGTCATAGCCAAACGTAGATCACCATGGCCTCACATGNCCTCGTGTACTGGACTACTGCTCCAGACATGAGCTTCCCAAATTAGCCCAAAACCCCAACTCCACCTGTGCCACAACCAGAGTTTTCACCACCATGCCTGGATTACAACTCTCTCATCCAACACCTCGCTGATCCCATTTCACCTCTCGACATTACTCGGGACTCCCAGACTTCCGAAGATTTACATAACAAACAAAAAAACGTTAATTAACAAAAGTACAACACAACAGCGCTAAATCCGTCAAACCACGACACAACACAGAGATGGGTTCTACCGAAGGTAAAAACTTCTTCATGACGACAAAACAGCTCACGGGACCCCTACGATAAAATTACAACATAAAAAAATCCTCACTCATATTACCGAAAGAAACCTAAATTACCATAAACATTAAATTTGCTATATACCCTCTAATTTCATGTCACAAACTTTTGCTCTACCTGGCTGGTAAGCTCCCCGGCTTTTTTTAGTACTTGCCGGTCTCTTTGTTCCATTTTATCTTTCGTCCTTTGTAGCTCTTCTTTCACTTCCGTTAGATCTTTTGCTATAACCTTCAATTCTTTGTTTTGTGTTGCGCGTATCAGTGGTCAGTTAATGCATCTCACCATTTAACTCTGTGGTTGCCTTTGCCATCTGTTGATTGGCATTTGCTATCTCGCCATTTAGTTCTTGTTTGAGCTTTTAAGTGATCTTGGCCATCTCGCCTTTTAACTCTTTGTTGAGCTTTTGATTAGTATTGGCCATTTCTTCTTTGAACTCTTTGTTGAGCTCTTGGTGGAGCTTTTGATTGGCTTTGGCCATCTCGTCTATAACTTTTGATTAGCATTGGCCATCTCACCTTTTAACTCTTTGTTAGCCTTGGCCAACTCCTCCTTTAATTCTTTGTTGGCATAGGCTATTCCGTCTGTTAGTTCTTCGTTCAGCTGTCCTATCATCTCGAATAGCTTACCCCAACATTCGGGTGACTGCAGTTCATTACCTTCCGTGTTCGATTATTCTCTCCCCCGGTCGTACAAACCTGGGCGTGTGGCTCCCCGAGTTACTCTTCCAGGCTTAGTCAGTTGCCAAGGTGACCTGACTACTTTTTTTCGTGTACGTGCTACTTTTCTTGTCACCGTTGTTGGTGTTTCTTCAGGGATATCCAGATTGTCTACCGGTCCCCCCTCACCCTAACTGGCCCCTGCCACGTCAGTCTCCTCCGTTTGTGACTTGTTTTCACTCATATTTTCCGTATCGACCATCTTCCTACTTTGTATATCTGCTGACCCAATATTTTTTTTTCTGATTTGGTCCATACAGACAATAACAGTTCAATCACTATTGTGTTCGATGTACTTCAGAAAAAACATTTATTTCATGCGCTATTGCCTGCGTGCTATACTGCATACAATCATGCGTGTAATCATGCATGTACCCTCTTGCGTTATCCTGCACCACGTCATGCACCGCTTTGTTTGTACCTGCTAATGGCCTACAAGCACTATCTTGGACAAAGTGCCCTTGCTTATTGCCTTCAAAGGTATATATTTTACACTACGCCCCTTAATCAAGTAAAATCTGTGATGGCCCAGTGTGGTGCAACGTTTCGAGCCACAAAATGGGTCAAAGATAATTCTTTGGCCACTACACTCCCTAAGTCAGTTGTGTAGTGGGGTGCAGAATGTCTATTCACAAAAATATGGCCGCCAAAGAGAATCTTTGGTCAAATCACCCCGTGGTGTCCGTTGTGTAGGGGATACAAAGTGTCGGGTTCCAACGGATGGGCGCTAAAGATAATTTTTGACCCACTTGCCTCGTGGGTTAGTTGTGTAGCGGGGTGCAGAGTGTCGGGTCCCAACGGATGGGCGCCAAAGAGAATCTTTGGCCCACTTGCCTCGTGGGGTTAGTTGTGTAGCGTGATGCTGAGTGTCGAGCCCCAACGCATAGGCACCAAAGATAATCTGAATCCCACTTGCCTCATGGGGTAAGTTTTGTAGCGGGGTGCAGAGTGTCGGACCCTAACGGATGAACGTCAAAGAGAATCCTGTGTAACACTATGAGAAGTGCCACGCAGATAGTGGTTGAACATATGCTGCCCGCTGGCCTATTTCCTGGGTATCAATCCAGGTCAGCACAAGACTCCGGGTGTGACCCCTTTGCCCCAGCGTACCTCCACCCTGATGAAATATTTTATATATAACCTGTATGCCGTAACTAACTCGATAAAGCTGGTCGTGTTTAGAATATTTAAATCTTGGGTACCCAGACGTATTATCTGATACATATAATTGCACTCATACTACACAATATACCTTAGCCATACACACCACAATTTCACTAACCTGAATACTACTGGTTGAGTCAGAGATACACCTCACCTTCGATCAGACACTGTAAAAGAATACATACACAACTCCTTTCCCCAAATCTGGGTCAATAATAAAATAATCACCTCGAGTCAAAATCACTACGCTACAATGAAATACACCAACGCACGTTTATAGTTTGTATAATCACTTTTATTGTCTATCTTACCCAATGTCTAAGTGGATTGGTATGTGCTGAAGACTAAATCTATTTATTTANATATGCAACCTAGGTGCATAATGTTATCATTCACAGGTTATTACACTAAGTTACATTCACAGCTACTGTCAGTGTGGTACCACTGTACTGCAATTACAAGGTTATTATGCCACTAAAAAGCTGTCATGGCTTTCATGATTATGTGTTTACTCATAAGTAACATTATATATACATCTGCCTCCCTATATCAGGCAAGCAGTATGACCCTGATGGAGTATACAAAATGCCTTATATGGTACACAGATATCCCTTATGTGGTACACATATAAATTCATTTAGTGGTGCACCATTTTAGCTAGAAGTTAACTGGTGTCAATTTTCTTGGGTGTAATTCCCTGAGTTATGTTCTAGACACACCTTTAGTTAACTAATCGCAATATTACAATTAAACCAATAAAACAAAACCACTTATAGCTACAAAACCTAGGTACTCTCACAAGATTAGCATATTAATTATTTTATTTACAATATCTGAGTTATAGGCCTTTTATTTCACTTCTAATCGTCTCTGAGCTCTTTTTATAGTTATATCATATTATTCAGACTATTATTTTAGTCAACAGTACTGTAGTTTCATTTCATTTAATTATAATACCTTTTATCAAAATGGCGTCGCTTGGAACGTAATCTGACGCTCTGTCCTTCCTATGCAAGAATAGCGGTATTTTTTGCATTTAAGTACAACAAGGTTTATCAGGCTACTTCACCACAGCTAGTTGCCTACTACGACTATAGTTGTCTTTTTTCAAATTACGTCATTTACAACAGCATATCCGATTTTCGGCAGTTCTGCGTATTTAATTCAGGTACAGTACAGTGATTAAGCATAGTTCAGTATACTTACATAGCCTCAGTAATACGTATGAATTAGCGTGTATGATTCACATCGCAATAAATTATGTATGTATTGTCACTTACCGGCGATCTGTAGTAATTAGATACATCAGTACCTGTTCTGTCGTCTATTTGTAGTATATTTCTGCATTCGAATGTAATTATTCTGTGAATTAGTGTTTTATAACGCACACACTCCCTGGCCTGACCTTGTCTAGAACCATGTCGTTCACTCCTGCCTCCACGCTGCGGTGGCACAATTGTTAACTACTGCTCAGAACAAGCGAACTTGTAACTCCGCGTTTCACGGTGCGTTCGTCGCACAAGCGAAGTTTTGCACGTAAAACTCTGTCGTCGCACTTTTTTGTTCGATCGTTCACTTCACATCGGTACATATACAATTAACTTATTTACTAGACAATAATACTTAAACTAACAGTTTTATAACTCTAATTCCAGCCAATTCAAGTATACGCGGTGCATATCATCGTCTGCTGAAGCTATTGCTAAACCTATTCGCTACAATATATATACAGGATGTCCCAGAAATACTTTTACAAAATTTGGGGGAAGGTTCCTGACACCAAAACAAGAAAAAAAGTTAATATAAACATATTCCCGAAAATCCTTAGTTTTCGAGTTATTCATGCATTTCTGACAGGTTCGGAACATAACATTTAAAAAAAATCGATATAAACTTTTATTTTTGCTCGTCAAACTTTAATGGTTACAATATTAAATCAAAACACAAAAATAAACACTATCACTTGTTTGCAACATGTTGTTTTAAACATGGCAACAATGTTGTAAACATTTGTAGAATAATACGAGTGAACGCTTTTATCACAAAGTTTACCTTCA